>BJCM01061829.1:0-31355 GCA_018326385.1 Flaveria bidentis
TGCCAAAATGAGACACCACGGAATTGAGGAATCGAAAGCGGATGACGGGGCTGTTGTCTTCAGATGAGTTCACGGTTTGGCAAAACAACAGGTCACTTCGGTGAAGGGGGGTGCCAACCGAAGGGTGATGTAGGCAGTGAAGAGTGGTGCCAACCGAATGGGGCTGCCGGCGGTGAAGGGGGTGCCAACCGAGGGAGCTTCAGGTGGTGAAGGACTTGCCGATCGAAGGGCTGTTGGCGCTACCGAAGGGTTAGCCGGCGTTAGGGCTTCTGGCAGTGCAGAAGGGATCAATCGAAAAGGTAGTCGGCGCTAGGGCTGTCGGCGATGCAGAAGGGGTCGACCAACCCATCGAAACCAAATTCTCATGTAAAAAAATAACAAGATGCACTCACCAAGGAACCCTAAATCACAGGAACTAGATTCAAAGAAGGGTGAGGTAGATTTGAATTTCCACCCTTGAATCGCATAAACAAGATGCGTTTGGATCTTTCATAAGAACGCTCTCTCTCCCATTCGCATAAGAACGCTCTCTCTATTAAAAATTGTAATAGAAAGAATAAAAGCATTTTCCTTTGGAACAAATGCTTTGTTTCTTCAACTATTTTTAGTTTTATTGTTATCAGTTTACAAGCAATATTGTATGGAATTTAGCTTCACCATTACAATCAATCCTTGTGTTTGTTGGCCATGTTGAGCAAGGGGACGCCTTTAATTTTGTGACATAAAGATCTTTCAATATGTTAAACAATTGTTATGAAAAATGTCTCGCCAATAGCTTAATTGATGCCATCCAAAATTTCAACGCCTCGCCCTCTTTCTTACCCTTTTACTTCCCCCTCTCTTTCACCTTACAACAGACTCAAGTTCAATTGAAAAAAAACTTCCATTAGGGTGCTCCTAGAGAACGTGAGAGGACGTTCTAAAAGAAAATATGTATTGAATTGTGTGTATGATATGATTGTTATAGTGTACACGATATAAAGAGTTGTTAAACGTAAATACCTTATAGACGATGATAATCACAGTGAATACATAATTAGTCTTGGTATTATGAAATACAAAAATAGAAATAATGGAGAACAAAAGAAACGTAGACCTTGTTGGAATTAAATGGGTGTTGGGCTCTACCGTTAAAGAAGTGATACCTACAATCAAAAAGTTGTGAATTCTAGTATTGCTCAAAATAAATTTGACCATAATTTTGTATGTCTCGATTTTATAAAAATAATAAGAACAATTTTGCAATTTATGCGTCCCCCAACAATTCATTTGAAGCATCCAGTTGTTTCTTCCCCATCTCATGCCCCCAAATTAGAAGTAGCAAACTTTATTCTTTTTTTTAACAACGAACTAACATAGTCTCAAATTAAACAACAACTAAAGACTATGCATATTGTTTATTTAGTTAAAATATCACATAAATGTTATATACATAAAAATCATTTCACTGAAGTATTTTTTAAATCAAATGTAATGTTAACTAATGTTTTAAGCCCCTATTGATGCAATAATTTAGAAAAAAATTGTTTAGCGCCCGCTAAAGGCTTGAAGCCTTTTCTTAATTATCTTTTAGTATCGTTTGGAGCTTTATTTGTATCTACGTCATCATATTTGGATCCCACAAAATATCCACAACGTCTAGTCTAACCATCAATCGGTTAACGGAAATTGCAAATAACCCGGTCCAGTTTTAACTTTGTTGGGCTCTTATAAGTCAGGTTGGGTTAGTTCTGTATCCGCATTCTAGGCCCATTTAATCATTGATGTCAAATCAGTGTATATAATTTAGGATTCTAGGGGTTTCACATTCATACGTTGTTTTGTTCAATTCGCATATTTGTTATGATAGTTTTGACATCACTTGTTTAAGTGTAATAAAGCTTTATTTTTTTAATTCTTTTGAAACGTTTAAAATATGAATTACTCAGTGTTTCCTGGAACTTAATAATTGTTGAGCGGATTTATCAAACTATGGTTAAACTATTATAAACACATGATATCATAAAAACGACAAAATATATAATGATAATAATAACAATAACTACTACCACAACGATAGTTGAACACAAACTATTAGAATAAAATTGGAAATAACTAAAATTAAAAAACTATAGATAGATAAACACTAATAATGACAACTGCAAAAGAAGAACATAATCCGACTGAACCATGGAACCGTTGTGTGATGAGGAATATCATGTTTGTAACAATTGCGTATTTTATACTTTTATCAAGAAGACACCATCTTTTTGATGGACAATCATCTTGTATTGAAATGAACATCTGTATAAATACTCAAAAGTTTTATAGACATGTGGATGTATATGAGTATTTACACGAGGGTATGGTGGAATACAAAAATTCATTATAATCTTTATTGACAGTTTTGTATGCTCATAGTCTTTTCGTAATTTTTAACGGAAAGTTGGTTTGTAATTAAACAAAAACAAGATTTTATATTTATGTTTGAAAATTATTTGTATATAAAATAAATTTGAATCAATGTACATGCAAATGTACTTAATTGTATTTCTAAAATATATTTATTTTATTAATAATCAAACATGATAAAATAAGTAACGTTTAGACTCTATTTTTATTTATATGAATGTATTATTGAACTTGTTCATAATTTAGAAAGTTATATAGTTAATTATTACTTTTGCAACACCAAATTCACACCATAATATTGTTTATATTATACGCTAATTCATTATTGTTCTTTTATAATTGTTCACCATTTTAACAAACAAATATAAACAGAAACAAACTAGTTTAATATTTTTAATAAACAAAAGGGGCCATGAACATATACTTTATCAATTTATATAGTTCGCCTCCATTAATTTGTTCGATTTAAGTTAAACATACGATCAAACATCTAGAGTTAATATTAGTTTTGATCCCTGGGATTTGTAAATTATCTTCACTTGAGTATCAACGTTTATTTGTCTCTATTATTAGCCTGAGTTTTGTAAATCGTTTTTATTTTCGTCTCTTTAACTAGTGGTGTTAACTTGTTTCGGTTAAGTGATAGTCAATGTACTAAAATACCCCTCATTCGAAACACAACTTCTTCTAAACCCTTTTTCAGATTTTTGCATCGTGAGTTTTATAAACTATGATATACTTAAACTCATCACCTCCTTCTTCTTCTGTTTCTTCAACATTGTTCTTTTGCATGACACCTTCAAAGCGCTAAATCAACCTCTACCCAAATCAATTCCAACTCTATACTCGTAGCCTCCTTGATTAACACTACATTGAGCTATCAAAACTTGTGAAAAAAACTCTATTGCTTCAAACCCTAGAGGGAAGAGTTTCGAATCACAATATCACCATTTTTGCTCCTAATAATGGATCTTTGGAGAGAAACATGGATCCGGAGTTCAAATGGTTTTTACTTGACCGGGAATCTCAATTTAAAACAAAAAAAAAATCGCTTCAGAATTTGCTCTTGTTTCACATAATCCCCACCAGGGCCGGTCGATTGAATAGGTTGAAGCAGAAGCTCAAGCTTATTACCAAACCCTAGAAGGTGATAACGATAACCGTCACCGGAGTTTGACCTCCATCTCCGTCGTGCTGCCAAAGGCATCCCCGGCGGTGGATCCGCGGACTCGCCGGTTGAAAAAACCAACCACCCCGGTTCCGGCCGAAGCTCCATCGGTTCTCCCAATCTACGATGCGATGGCCCCCGGTCCTTCCCTTGCTCTGGCGCCGGCGCTAGGTTTCAGCGGCGGCCACCGCCACTTCGACGGCAAGACCCAGTTCAGGCACTTTATCAAAACGCTCCCTGGGGACGGTGGTCGTGGAGGTGGTTGACGGTGGGTGGGGTAAAGAGGTGGTGTTTTGCGGTGGAGAAAAGGAGGAGAGAGAGAGTGTGTGTGTAGAGATAAAAATTAGAAGTGACATTGTGATATTTTTAATAAATTATTTAAACCCTAAGGGTATTTTGGTCTTTTTAGAAATATTTTTCAGGAAAAGTTAACACCGTTAGTCAAAATAACGAAAGTATAAACGATTTGCAAAACTCAGGCTAATAATGGAGACAAAATAAACGTTGATACTCAAGTGGAGACAATTTACAAAACCCAGGGACCAAAACCGAGATTAACTCTTATTACATGTTCATTAACAGGCTTATACATTAATTCATAAAACATCAAATCCTCAAATCCTTATGCCACCAGTGAATTAGCTATTAAGATTATGATATTTAGCATTCTTTCCCATTCTTAATCATTTTATTGCACTAACAAGAATCGAAAATCAGATTTGATGCTTCATAATACATCAAAGGCTAAATGATATGCTATAAACCTAATCTTCTAAGGATACCCAAGCAACTAGTTAAATCATCAACTTGTTGTAAATGATATGACATATAAGAACTTAAAAGTAATATAAAATATATGTTTTAAGTTAAATAAATTTGTAAATAAAGTGATTAGTTATATATTTATTTCACATAGCATGATGGAAAAGAGGTAATTACAAACATCATTACTAAACAATATATTTCTATACTATGATATATATGTAATATAAGAATAAAAAAAAGAGGTTGCTTGTGAATAAAACAAAACATGATATTATGTTGTTAAGAACAGATGGGCATGGGTTGCCTTTATACTCATACATGTTTTTGTTGCCCATATTTGACAGCATAAACATAAACTGTGGGGGCCTTATTGTCTGCTTACTACTTTGCCAGATCAGCCGTACCCTACAAGGCTGAGTTGGAATTTCTTTATTTACAAGATATAGTAATATTAATTAATATTAAAAAAACTGCTTTCTAAAAATACAAATTTTGTATATATGATTTGTATGTAAAACCTTGTAAGAAGTTTGCAAGTCTGATATTTATTTTCTTTGAAACACGATGGTGTAAAAGTGTGCAGCCATACAAAATCTCTAAATTTATCTCAAATATTAGAATATCTAACTAAATATTTTTTTACCATTCTAATGTTAGTTTTAAGCAAAAATTGTTAATTCCCTGATTATTACCTAAAATACTTATATTTCATTTTATTTTAAAAGACTAGTTTTTTTAATTTATAACTGTTTTAAATAGGATCTTAAAAGAATAATAGATAATGGCAACCGTTAAGAAGGGAAAGGGTTGAATGAGTGAATGAGGCACAAAAATACAAAAGCCTACTTGAGACAATATAAACAAAACTATTTTCATTATCTGATTCAATACTGAAATAAATATAGTCTTGACCGTATGCTTAAAGTCTTAAACTCAAATATATTGTTTGTATTATTTTTATAAATAACTTTCTCAATTCAAAAAGGCTAGAAGGAACAAGTTCATACAAAGCTGATTCTTGAGAAATTTACAAAATTATCAAATAAACTAACAAATCAATTTTAAAGTTTTAGTTTACAATTCTTCACACTAAATCACATGCTTACCAATCATAATTTGTCACGTCACATCACATCATGTTACGTGAGGGGGTGTTCACATCGTGAGAGACGCCTGTGTGGTCGTGTGGAGGAAGAAACACAAGTTTCAAAATAGGGAGAAAACATCTGTAATGTCCCGACGTGAGGATAACAGCCGAACGGCGCGTGAGTGACCGGCGGCGGTGTTGCAGTGCAACGCCACCCCCACCATGAGGTTATGGCGTCCCCCACCACCCCCAAAAAAGATGGTAGGGTAACTCCAAGGTAGTCTGACATGGTCATAGGTAACATCATGATGATGTTTTAGTGAGGTCCAAATGAGTAAGAAAATATTACATGGGTGGAGGTTTTATTCATTGCTTGATAGGCTTTCACTAGAGCCATAGTAGATAGATAAGATAAAGGTAGTTAGGGAGAAGTAGAGTGGTATCTGTAGTGATAAGTAATTATATTGTATGAAATATACTGGATCATGTCAAATACCCATTATATAGCTTTTATTTTATCGACAAACATACATGTTATTTACTTGACACATATATTGTTTTTACAATTATCATACTTGCGTTATGTAAGATTTGATCATGACCTTTGATAACCTTAGATGCATATGACAAAATGATTTTTGTAATTTTACTTGCATTATATTTTTAACGAACAACAATCGTAGATATATATTGAATATCATAATAATTGTCATACTGGAGTACCAGCGTTAAGTATTATAAAATATATAATAGTAAATTGGAATTTTTAAATGGCTAGTAAAGTGACAAACCCATGTTTTAAACCGACCCAATCTTACAACTTGAAGATTGGAGAATATTGATTGGTCAAAAGCCTTTTAATATGCCAATAAAATAACTAACAAAATATCAAAGCTAATCTCAAGACTAACGAATTTAGTTGTTATATTATATGGCATTAAATTAAATAACGAAATAAAAGCCAATCAATATCTCAACAAATCATAACAATTGCAACATTAGAATTAAACCACGCCAGTGTTTCTCTCCCCACCCTTTTCGTTTTCTATACTTTCCCACAAAACGGGTTAACTTTGTAAAATAATAATCAACTTTCAAAAATATTTCAATTAGGTAATTTAAGTTTTAAAATTATTTCAGTTAGATCATTTAGTTTTTATATTTTATATAAATTAAAAGTTTTAACATGTTTTTTAGCATGTATACTTTTGGTTTCAGTTAGAAAATATGTTTTTCTATATTTTGATACTTATATGAAACATTGATGTAAATCTTAGGTATTTTTTTTTTCATAATTAATATGTTTTTTTTATTTTTTAATATAATTTTATATATTTGAAATTCTGACCCTCATGTCTTCTCCACCGTTACTTTCTTAGTATAAGAAAATTTAATGATGACTCGATTTGATTATTTGATGGTCCAATTTAAGAAAAATATGCATGAGTGACTAAATTAGAAAACATTTGAAACTTGGTTATTATTCTGTGACATTTTCCCAAACAAATACTATTTATCAGTGTTTGACTTTGTTCTTGTTTTATGTCATTTTATGTAGGGTCTGGGAGGAGCCGAATCGTTATATGATCTTATATACACAAACTTATCCTATGTTATATATAGTATGTTATTTCTCACAGACTTAAACTCATTACTTAAATATCACAAAACAATAATCATATTCGTTAGGTAAGAAATTGTATTAATCACAAACACATCGCAATTATTCATACTAGTTATGCAATTTCCGTAATTTGTATATACTTCTGTGAGGCATTGGGTTTAAATTTGATTTTTAATTGTTTTTAGGAAATTAAACAACGTTCGTTTACCTTTATTATCATTACTCCTTTTGGTGTATATTCATATTCTTCATTAGTTATAACATATGACTCTCTGAGAGAATTGACTATAGAAATAACGATTTCAGGAATATATGATCAATTATCTAAGTTATTATTAATGAATAATAATAGACTCGAATAAGAATTTTATAGTTAACATAAATATAATAATGCAAGCAATAGATAACTATTATATATTTTTTAACCGAATAAAACATTAAAATATGCAAATTATGATAACGTTTTTTGTTATAACCTTCCGTTTGTATCTATTTCAATAGATTGTCCAACCATGAGACTATTCTTTAGAAAACTATGCAAAGGATCATATTTATAGAAAGTTATGCTACTTGGGTTTGAAATGATAGAAATGACTTGTATTTTCAATTTTTTGTTACACAAACCAAGTTATTTAGCTAACTATGTTTCAAGCCCTTATCTATTCAAGTAAATGTTTATAAGTAACATTTGAATGGTAAAACGTCTCTTTAATTAAAAGGTCATAAGTGATTAGTGATAATAGATTATGAGTTGTTCTTAAAAATATTTAACTAAATTATGCAAATGGTGGTTTATGTGATCAGTGTCTCATATGGAAATTACACGTGTACCATGTTTTTTTTCTATAACTTCAAAAATTAAATAAAGGACCATCGTTATTGAAACTTGTTATGTAAATATATAGTCATTATTGAAACTTGTTGCGAAGAACAAGAATATGAATAACAATTTCACGAATAATGATGAATAAGATATATAACAAATGATCTATAAAATATAAACAATAAACTGTTATTTAACATAATGAACGTATAAGATACAATAAACTGACCTATTTGATCAAAAGGTCATTCTCTTTAAAACAGTAGAAAAACACGTATTAAGCTCATAATCATTCTTAGTCTTTTTAGATTAGATACTTTTTATAGTATAACCCTATCCATATTACTTTTGAATGTTTTTATATCTACTTTTATTTGTTTTTTACTTTTGATTTTTTTTGTTGGCTAAATACTAATGTACAAATTGACAAAACCAAACATTACAAATTTTAACACTCTCGTCGCATTAAAGCTTAGAACCTGCAGTGGAGTGCTCTAACTACCCACTTGTTCATACAAAAACCAAACTTTTCCCCACCTAAATCGTTTTCGACCAAGTATTAATTAGTTATAAAGGCATTACTCTTCATATGAAAACATCTTAATGTAAATCCACTCACACTAATCAAACAAATGCTACTCTACCAAATTAATTATACAATACAACATATAATTCGTCCCTGATATACCTAATATTCCAAATTAGCATATGGGAATCGAGTCCACGATTTAGTGATATGAAATGATTTAACTCTTACTACATCACAATCAATGTTCAAGACCGCGTTATCAAATGATTTAACTCTTATTACATGACAATAAATGTTCAAGTCCGCCATGATCATTCCCACCAATTTATGGAAGCAAGTCCTTATTTAGGCGAGGATCGAAAGTCACCTTCAAATCAACATAGTTGCCAAGCCTGCCTTAACTACACACTAGTGGATAATTTCTAACATGTAAGTTATAAAACTTGCTAGCGCGCCACGTGTTTAACTAAGAATATAAGCTTATTCACGCAATTGCTTACCAACTTGACCGCTTGGATGTAACGTGATAAACTTGGGCATTATGAATCATTCGAGTCCTTGAAATCGGATGTATCTTGTTTAGGAAATATTATATGCTTACCTTAGCAACATAGTTCTCAAACAATTCTTCCTTTCTCAAATGTGTTTAAATACCTAAGGTTCATTTCAGTTCAACAAGCATTGACATATATTACAGTTAAATGATCTTATGACCAATTTCACTATCTACTTGAGCAGTTTAACTAATACATATCCAAAACCAATTATTACATCTATTTCATCATGTTCTAACATTTAGGAGTAAATATAGGCTCTAATCAACCAACTGGTCAGATTTTATCATTTTTTAAAGTAAGTGAATTAGTGTAGTTAAACATAGTGTCACTAGGATTTTTATCTAAAAACAATTTAACGATGATAATAATTATTTATACCTAATAATAATAACGATCAAGACCAGCATTCTAGTCAAAACATATTATACGCCAAAATTGATATATCGCTTAAAAATATACCTATATACATGAACTAATTTCAATGGTAAGTGATCGAGATCAACACTAAAGTAAGTAAAGTCATCTTACATGCAAGTAAACAATTAAAAATAAGAATAAACCGACAGTTAAAGAGAAGAATCTATCTATACATGTATAAGATCGAAAGAATGCTCTTTTTCATACCCCAAATTCCCGTTTCTTTCTTGGGTGGACCAAGCAAACAAACTATTTCTGACAAGTCTGTAAGTAATGCAACTATGAATCCCATGGAGAGTTCGATCCATTA
This sequence comes from Flaveria bidentis, assembly GCA_018326385.1. Taxonomy (NCBI): domain Eukaryota; kingdom Viridiplantae; phylum Streptophyta; class Magnoliopsida; order Asterales; family Asteraceae; genus Flaveria; species Flaveria bidentis. The sequence goes on from BJCM01061829.1 coordinate 9,672, forward strand.
GGTTTTCTAATTTTTTCAGAAAAAAACAAAAAACAAGAAAACATTTTTTATTACGATTAAAAAGACAAATCTCAAATAGACCAATATCCAATTTTGGGTGCCAAAATCTTTTCGATCTCTTCATTTATGTGTCAGAACAAATAGAGATTTGGTAGGAAAATGGCAGAGACTTTTTTTATATATGATAATCAAAGAAAATGAGAAAGCTACAGTAATTCTTTAAAACATATTATACTTTCTTAACGAATAAATGCTACCTTACTTATTGTACCATCTATATCACTATTTCATCATAAATGGAGCTCTAACCCACCATTAAAACAACTTCATCACTTTAACTCCAATAACATAAATAATATAACCAATCTTTCACCCACTTAACATGTCATGTACCAATAATCATGAACTTAAATAATTAGCATAAACATGTAAGTATATGAAAGTTTTGAGTTCAAAATCTCACTTTAAACAAAGTTATTTAAAATTGAGATATGATTTTTTTTTTCAAGTTATAAGTTTTTTTCTCAACAAATAAATAAACACATTTAAAATAATATTTATTCTTCGAAATAAGATTGTAAATTTGTCATTTCAAAAAAAGAAAAAAAAATTAAACATATTATTTAAGTTTAAAACGGGTACACCAACTTATATATAAAACTGGATTAGAGATTCCAAGTAGATAGTGGACCCACGTAAATAGCTGTCAAACACACGACATTTATTCACGATATATTACCCCCCTCCGTCACCACAAATTCACCACCACCACCACCACCACCACCACCACCACCGCCACCACCGTCGCCGGAGCTCCCAAATCTCCGATGGACCCATGCCCATTCGTTCGTTTAATCGTCGAATCACTCTCCCTCAAGCTCCCCCCCACCACTAAACCCATCGGCTCCGCCACCGGCATCCACTCCTCCGCCACCCCCTGCTACTGCAAGCTCCGCCTCAAACACTTCCCCACACAAACCACCATCATCCCCCTCTCCTCCGCCACCTCTCCACCGGACCCCACCACCACCACCTCCTCCGCCGTCGTCTTCCACCTCGACCCACCGGCCCTCCGCCGCCTCCAAGGCAAACCCCTCCTCCTCACCCTCGCCGTCGCCACCGGCGGCATGGGCCGGAGCTGCGTCTCCCACGGCGGCAAGACGGTGGGCCGGGTGGCCGTGGTGGTCAACGTCGATTCGGCGGTGAGTAAACCCGTTGTGTTTCAGAACGGGTGGATGAAGCTTGGGGGTGAACCGGACCGGTCGCCGGCGGCTTGCTTGCATTTGAAGGTGCGAACCGAACCGGACCCCCGGTTTTTGTTTCAGTTCGGGGGTGAACCGGAGTGTAGTCCGGTGGTGTTTCAGATTCAGGAGAATATCCGGCAGCCGGTTTTTAGTTGCAAATTTAGTGCTGATCGGAACTCGAGATCTCGGTGAGTGTGCTTTTTTCGTGCATTGGTTGCTTGTACGTTATGCTGTTACGTGTTGTACTTTAATATTGAGTTGCATCTTAGCTGTAGTTGTTGATCGTGGGGGCCATGAAGATGAAGGTGGTCCATGTTTTTTTCAACTGTTTTTGAATTTTTGATAGAAGATTATTGATTAAATATTATCTTATCTTTTATTATTAGTTTATTTTAAGTTTGACAAAATAGCTATTTGTATTTAAAAGTTTTAAAACATTAGATTTTTATAAATTTTATCATTTGTTTCAGTTTAAAAGTTCTATCATTTAGATTTTAGATTAAAATTAAAACAATTTAGCTCATTTCTTTTTGATAGAAACATAAAAGCAAGTAAAATGATCTTGAAACTAGGAGGAATATATGTAGATTCAAAATTCATCCGAACCTAAAAGTTTTCATATGTTTTGAATGTAATATTTACTCTCACACACTTTATTCCATGTCCTACATTGCTTGCTTCACTTTTAAGATAATGTAATATTTACTCTCTCACACCTATACATCTTTTGATATGTTTCAAACAATCATTATTTATATATACAGAATTGTACGAATTAATGTGTTTCGAACAAAACTTCTGTGTTAATGAAAAGTAAATTTGATTTTGTACTCCTATATGCATATAATGTGCCAACAACAGAGATTTGTTTGATTAAACCTAGTATTTGTTTCTTCACAGAATACTCATATGTTCCTGATGATTGTTACATAAGTCTTGTGATGTTGATTTAGATGATTGGAACATGTTACTCTAGTTATATGCTGCTGATGATTGTTAATGAAAGGATTATATCTAATAATAATTGATCAATAAGAAAATACCCCCAACTGTGAGAGGCAACTACCAGCTTGATTCTTTTCCATGTGCTCTGGATTTTGGTGTCAGTTCAATGTTCATTAGTTCATTAGTTCATTAGTTAATTAACCACCCTCTCCTAATTGTTTTTGTTTGACTTTTGTACATTGATCATTTGACTTTGACTGAATCTTGTTAATCATCAACTTCAGTTGATTCTTTTCCATGTACTTTATTTGACTTGTTACTATAATACTGATAAATGTTAAATGTTAATCGAATTTGCAGATCTCTCCCGTCGGATTTCACCACGACGAATATTAACAGAGGATGGATGACGCCGTTTAGAAGTGGAAAAGAAAAACCCGGGAGGGAAAGAAAAGGGTGGATGCTGGTGGTCCATGATCTCTCTGGTTCTTCAATCGCGGCGGCCTCCATGATTACTCCTTTTGTACCTTCCCAAGGGTCTGATCGCGTCTCACGGTCAAACCCTGGGGCTTGGCTTATCCTTCGGCCCCATGGTGTCTCAATCAGTAACTGGAAGCCATGGGGTCGACTTGAAGCTTGGCGTGAAAGGGGACCAGTAGACGGGTTAGGTTATAAATTTGAACTTGTGACTAGTTCTGGTATGACAAGCGGGATTCCCATTTCTCAAGGCACGATGAATATGAAAAAAGGTGGCAAATTTTGCATTGACGAAACGTTACAAGATTCAAGAGCTAGTCCTTTGTCGAACATTAAAGGGTTTGTAATGAGTTCAAGCGTTGAAGGGGAAGGGAAAGCGAGTAAGCCTATGGTTCAAGTGGGAGTGCAACATGTGACGTGTATGGCTGATGCTGCTCTTTTTATCGCGCTTTCAGCTGCAATTGATCTGAGTATGGATGCTTGTAAGCTCTTTTCTAGCAAATTGAGGAAAGAGTTTTTGCAAGACGAACAAGATTTTCTTTCTTAAAAATAAAAAAAAAAAAAAGATTTTTTTTTGATAATTTTCATATGCTATGATAACCAGTGCAATTAATCAACTAATTTGGATTGAGCATGCCAATTCTTTTTCTCATGCTTAAAAAAATATTTATTTATGGGAGGGTTTGACTTCTTTTTTTACTTTTTTTTGGATATCTTAATTCGTTTTGATATGTATAGAGTGTTTTTTCTTTTGTGTTGCGAGTTGAGGATGTCATTGTATAGATAAAGAATTTATTTATTTTTAACGATATGTATACTTTGTGATCAAGGCAAATTGTTCTTGAAGATGTAACACATGTTTTATCGAATTGAATGTTTTGTTTTCAAAATGTGTCGTAAATGTCTTTTTGTGTGTAGTATAACGTTTTCTTAGCATTTCAACCCAAAAGATTATCAGATACCATGTATACTGGAAATTATTGAGGTACATGGCATGTGAACTATGACTAGGGTGAACATGGGTTAAGGTTTGGATCATGTGACAAAACTATGACCGAGGACCTGATCTATTTTATGAATTTTGGTTCGGTTTGGATCAGTTTAACTTTTTCTCTGTACAATTTGTGAGGTGTTCACGCTTAAATAATAGCTAAAAACTTAGAAAAAATGAAGTATAATGGATTTGATTGAAGAAAAAGAAAATTAGATAAAATGGGTTGGTCTAAAAATGGATCAATTTCATATACCTACTTCTACACTTGTAAAATTACACGTTTTCGCAAATAATGTTTAAAAACCATTATATGTTATATGTTGAAAAATTATGTTTTAATAAAATATGTAATGTTACAATTTCATAAGTGGATATATGAAATTGTCCCAAAAAATAAATAAAAAAACATGGCAAGTTAGTTGGCAAAAACAAAAAATAAAAAGAATTATGATAAGTTGTTGAACTAAACTACTTTCATTAATATGTTTATAACCACTTTGGTAATAATTCTTTAATCACAGTTTGAATTACAAAATCAAAGATTAAACATATACGTTCAGTTGATTTCAAACATCATGAAATGACTATTGATTATATACAATTTCAGCAGACACAAATTTGGTTAAGGTTATAATATAAGTTAAAAATTGATCAAGTAAATAAACATATAATTTCCTTTATATAAGAGATGCCATCTAACGTTTACACTACATTTTATTTTTAATTTACACTTAAGACCTTTACAAATATTGATGATGTTTAATTTACTGTTAGTGCATCAGACACTTCCTATATTATTCATACTAAGATTATAATATATTCATAAGATCATAAATAAAATCTTTTTTGTTTGTTTATGCTATTAAAAAAACTAACACAATAAATAACTTATATTCAAATAGAACATCTAATTGGTCTATAATATTTTAAAAAAGAATATAATATGAGGGGACAATACCTACATTTGACACATGATAGTTCCCCCCAAATGGCTATCAGAAATCCCATGATCAGCAATATTCTTCCTTGCATGGGGTTTCGTTTTTGTCTTGAAGCTAAACCCCCAACCGAAAAAAAGGTTTAAAAACTGCATTAATTATACACCATGTTTATTAGATTTTAGATGAGATGATAAAAATATTAAAGGAATATCAAACCCTTAAAATGAGAACCCAATAGGAATGTAAACCTTCCAAATGCTTTGGCCCACTTTGCAGTCATGCACTTTGCCTGATTGCCTTAAAATTATATATTGAAATATAAAAACTGATTTTTTTTAAAAAAGGATGTTATAAAATAAAAGTTTTATCGAAGGGCATTATCTTGACGAGTTTTGACATATGAGGTATTAGCCGTTGCTAATGGCGGGGTTTTGCTCTAGGTTTTAATGTTTCAGCAAAGATCGAAAGTGTCTTTGTCTTTGAGTGAGAACCCGCCTCTATCACTAGTGAGTTCTTGATTTCCTATATTACTAGCCTTTTGCTTTTTTGCATGCATTCGTTGGATAATTAAATATGCTTTTCACAATAATTGTTGACATGAGAACTCAGGTTGGTAGAGAATGGTTCTCGCTACAAGACAACAACCGCTAACTCTTTTATATATATATGAGAAACAAAGTAGTCTATAGTCGGTTCGGTTAGACTATGTGTAGTAGTTTATTTAGTTAAAATGTCACGTAAGCAAATACGGATTTAATTAAAATCATTTTAAATCAAGTGTGGTAGGTTTAAAGCTCTTTTTAATTAAAGATTGTTAAAAGAGATAAAAAATGATTTTATTCATCTTTTTTAACACCTATTAAAAGTTTGGCTAAACATGAGTTTGAAACAAAAGAATGTAATAACTTTAACTCCTCAATTAGTGTCCACCACAAAAAATTTGACCACGACGTACCACGTACATTGAGGGTAGTTTAGAAAAGTATGGGCCTTAATTGCCTAAATAACTTAAAGAATCCAACAAAACGAGCCACTTAATTGGGCCAATATTTGACAACACAAAGAGGCCCAAAGGATATGTTCATCCCCAATATCTATCGTTACCCTAACCCTAACCCTAATTTCAGAACCATCTGCTTCTCTCTCACATCATCCAGCCGAAACGAAGATCAGAAACATCAAAAAGTTCACAAATTCGTCATGGGTAAGCTCACAAGCTTAAAATTTCATCAATTAATCCACAAATTCATCCATAATTTTGTCATTGATCTGAATCTCCGACGCTCAATCTGATCCATCAAATTAGGGTTCCATGCTTCCAAATTCACTCAATCGCTGATGCCATTTTGTCAAACTGACGTTTGTTCAGCCTGTTAATTTGGTATTTGATCGAAATCTGTTTACAGGAAAGGTTCATGGATCGTTGGCTCGTGCTGGTAAAGTGAGAGGTCAAACACCAAAGGTTGCGAAACAAGACAAGAAGAAACAGCCTCGTGGACGTGCTCATAAGCGCATTCAATACAACAGAAGATTCGTCACTGCTGGTAAGTTGCTGCAACTGATCTTGATTTCATGTATATTTGTGTATCATGAAGAACATGTTAAGTCGAATGCTGATGAACATTTGGTATTTGTTGTGGACTTTTGATTAGGTGACAAAGTTGAATTCATATATGTGCACATTTAGTCTAGATTGTTTGGTTTATGTGATTCTTAATTCAAGATAATTTCATTCATCTCTTATTCTAATATTTGTGATTTTTATATTGTTTGGGATTATTTTTAAAGCAACTTATTAACTTATTGATTGTTTCTAATAAGTTAAGAAGTTAGTACAGAGTAACTTAGTTAACTTTTTTTTCAAAATCCATCACAACGCCGAACCACTTATAACTTTTTAAAAAATTAATAAGTTATAAGTAGTTTAAAATAAGCAATCCCAAACATAGACCTATGTTTTCATTAGTTTCTGTCGTAATGTCTTGAAGACCAACCCTCACACAAGTTACGATTTACTTGAGTTTGTTGTTAGCGGGGTATTCGTGGTGGCTATGAGTTTGGCAGGAATGGGTTCTCACCAAGTTATTTCTTTTCGAAAAAAGGAGTTGTTTTGTAGAACATGACTTGTTTGATAGTATTTTAATGTTTCAATTTTGAAGTTAAATTTGAATTGTGTATTTAGTTTACTTTAAGTCACATCTTAAATAGTGTACGGAGACTTTTATTGGGTAAAGTTTAAAAACATGCTAACGATTTTGAGACTACCTCACTACCTGTTATTTAGTCAGAATTTTAATGGCTTAACACAATGTTGTCATATAGCCTTTTATTTGGTTTTGATTCGGTAAATGAGGTATAATACATCTATTTTCAATGTGTTACTTTTTGATTTTTATATTGTAACTAAAATATAATGTTTGATTATGCAGTTGTTGGTTTTGGCAAAAAGAGGGGACCAAACTCTTCAGAGAAGTAAAAAGCATGAGCTGAAAGTTCATTATGTGAAAGCTCATAATGTGAAAGCTCATAATGATTTGTTTAGTTTAAGTGAGACAAATATTTGTTTTGCGATCTAAACCATATCAATTAGCGACCATTAATTACTACTTTATTGTTGGTTGGTGATTTTGAAACTTTATCATGGTCAAGATACATTTTACTAGAATTTTCTTTTGCAAGTCTAACTTTATCAACTTAGGGGTGTAAAAACTGTAAATGAATTGTCTGTTTGTGATCGGCTTGTTAAAACTCAAATCGATAGAGCTTTAACAAGATCGAACATCTATTAAAGGTTATTTGTTAAATAAGCTTGTGTTGAAGTTTAATTTAACTTTTTACTTTAAACATAGTAACTATTTATGTAATAAGTACAAGGTTGCATTAAATGTTTAATTAATACATGGTGCTTTGGGTAAAGATTTCTTTTTAATATTTAATCTTATTAATTAATTCATGTCGACCTTAATTATGAGTTTAAAAGTAAATCACCCTAATCCAATTCTCAAAAGGACACGATAACACATTAGTACGATGTTTGTGGAAATATATATTATAACATAGAAAAAGAAAGATAAGGAGGATGTCTTAATCCACCAAAACCCTTGAACTAAACAAATTTGGTCGGTTAAATTTAACATCACCTTTTAACCAATGTTTATTTACTTTTGACTTTTTTAGATTGTTATTCGGTTGTATATTTATTCATTGTTCATAATTTAGGAACTATTGATGTCGTAATAACTATAGGTAGGGTTGCAAACAAATCGAATGTTCAACGAACAGTTCGTGAAATGTTTGATTGGAAATTTGTTTAATAAATGAACGAACATGAAAATAAAATTGTATGTTTAATTAAACGACGAACATGAACAAATGTTGCGTTCGTTCATTTATGTTCATAAACGTTTGAAAATGAATTCGTTAACTTTAATTTGTGTTCGTTCATTTAAAAGTTATATTTGAGGTATTTATGTTAAGTACTTATTTATATTTAGTGGATGTTACATAATGTTTATGATTTTAATTATAAACTCAATATATATTATTTGTAGTTGTTTGTTTCAGGAAATTTTGTTCATGTTCATTTTAGTTCATAAAATATCTGTGTGCGTTCGTTTATGTTCATGAACAGATTCATTTAAATAATGAACGAAGACGAACAATAAATCTTGTTTGGTAAACGGCCGTGAACAAATTATTTTCCTAGTGATCGAACAAGAACAAGATCACGTTCATGTTCGTTCGGTTTGTTTAGAGTCCTAAATATAGGGAGTCCTCTTAGTAAAGTTAACAATGATATATGAAGTATTTTGTAAATGAGTTAAGTTGAATTTTACCCTCAAGGTTTGTTAAAAATAACCATTTTGCTCCATACGATTAAAAACATCAATTTATCTTTAAAAGTTTTATAATTTGTTTTAATTTCAACCCAAAAGTTTCATCATGTGTTTCAACATTATCTAAGATATTGAAACTTTTAAAGTAAATTTGAAATAACATACGAAACTTTTTAAAAGTAAACTAATTGTTTTAATATTTTAAAAGAAAATAATTATTTTAGTCAAATGGCAAATTAACTTTTTGTCATGCTTTTTTCAATATCATACATTATACTAACACTAGTTTTTCAAATGCACCATCAATTTTGTAAGCTTTTAATTTGACCAGTTAACCCCACTAGTAGTTTTCTAACTAAACCTATAAGTTTCTAAAGTTCTAACTTAACCCCATATATATATATATATATATATACACGTTTTTTACCCATTATTTTTCTTACTAATTTTATTTTTTTCAACAATTTTTGTTAGTTGTCTTTTTTTTCCATACATTTTTTTATGTAAATAAACAAGATAATATTATCAACGAAGTTCGCAAAAATACCTCTTCGGCCTTAGCACATAAGAAAGCTGTGTTTTAAGAAAGTTTGATATATTATATGTTTAGTGGATGATCAATTATGCATGAAAAATTCATGTAGGAAATTGACTTTAGTGGACTTCCCCTTTAACTAGGCCCAAAAAACCCTCAAGATTCAATGAATGAACAATCCATGTTACAAACTTAAAATCTTCCTATAAACATCTCATAAATATTATTGTTTTACACTTAATAATAAAGTCCTAAGTATGATTAGAAGGTAAATACATATATGATTTCGTATACTTCAGATATTACTATTTTAAGATTATTGATAGTAAGTGGTTAAGATATAATAAACTATAATTTCCTTTTAAAGAAATTATTTGACGTGACACGACTTGTACTCTGGAGAGAGCATTTGTAAAAGGAAATGATGAGGCATAATTATGATATATGTGTGTGGAAAAAAATAAAGAGAAGACAAAATAAAAAAAAGGAAAAAGAATGATGTCTTAATCCAACAAAACCCAAAAATTTACACAAAGTTAAAGTTCTACAATTCATAATAAAGATTATTGGTGAACTAGTTAAAAAGAAGCATTTCTTAATGATTACCGTTTTAATATAATATCCCTTTGACACCCTTTCAATATTTAATGTCCCTTATCTTCAACATTCATAGAACAATCTTTAAATTTGTCCCATGTTAACTAATCACCATACCAAAAGGAATTTAGCCTAACAATATGAAGTTATTGTGATGCATCTCCCAAATGATAAGAGTTTAAGTTATGACATGAATATATAATGTTAATCTAATATAGTTTAGTAGATATGAGAGATCGTGGTTCAATAAGAAGCTAATCGCCCGATATGATATTTCAATTTGTCACGTATAATACTTAACCAACAGATTTGATGTTCAAAATTTGTTTTGGAAACCCTCTCATCATAAGGTAATTTATTCGTTTTAATAGAAATCGCATTTAATCATTGTGTATCAAACAAGTTAATTAATGAATTTAACAAATTCGTTAATAACTTTAAATCGTATGATTGATTATAAAATAATCCTCATGGAAAGCGAGTGCATACATCCTGATCACGACCCATGTTGCCACACCCGCCTTTCCCGTCCTCCGCTCTTTAGTCTCCCCAAAGCCGCCGTTGTCTAACAAGTTTCCAATTAACAACCGCTTGTTAACATTTTGTATCGGGTAGTCACGTAATAATAATGTAGGTAGAACCAAATAATGCACTAAAGTACGTATAATTATCATTACTATGAGTCACCTATGATTCAGAAAAATATTAACTTCAGTGTCACAAATGGATATTGTAGATCAGGATATTCATTTATGCATCTCGCCCTACATGAGCTGATTATTTGTATACCGACACTGACACATGCTGATTATATAACCAAGTATTTTTATTTTTTATTTTGGTATATAACCAAGTATTAATGCTTCCAAAGAAAGTGACTAGTAAGAAGTACAAATCAATTTATTAGTCGATAAACTCGAACCTCACTGATTTAGTAACAGTTTATATAAGAAGTTTTGAACACATGTTAAGAGAATTCCTGGCCCCTAACCATCGATCCGAGTGTATACATGTACGCAAAGCCTAGGCGCTGTTGTTCGTATTGGTTGATTCACCTCGGTTAATTCAAGTGATCGTGACTAAAACACCAGAACCCATTTACCGACTAAAACTAGTTGATGCAGCATAAATCACTCGAGTGAATCTAATATACAAGTACTACACAATTTTCTTTACTAAATATTTGTTCAAGAAACCATCTAGAGATTGTTATATTAGTTAGAAACTATTTTTATAACCCTAACTAATACTAGTCACACAATAAGGTCTACAAATACTTTTTTTTTGTTGATAAAAAGTTCACATTTATATCACAAGAAAGGGTTAGTTCATGAGGATGAGGATGCTACTCCCCACAATCACATTTCTCTCACATAATATAAAAATCATTTTCAATAATAACAATAAATATAATAATAATAATAATTCCACCCCATTTCCTCCCTCTTTTCTTTCAGAGTAACCCCCAACAAAATACACTTCTTGAGTTCTTTCACCCCCTTCTTCATACCAAATATTTACAACATAAGGGAGCTCACAAAATATCACCTATTCAAACATAATAATCTTATAACTAATCTTATAACTAATCTTATACTAAATCGCATCAACTAACCACATAATAACCCATAATTAAAATTAATTAATTAAACACCTGGAAGGTTAATGGGTATAGTGCCTTCTCAAGAGATTTAGATCTCATCCCCTTCAATTCACAAGCTCCGTGATCCACCCAACATCCGGATTCGAACTCTCACCCGGACCCGGGTCAACCCGATCCAACGGGTTCTCCTTACTCAGCTTCTCAAACATCTTCGCCCGCAAAACCCGACCCGACTCCACCCGCTCCATCGCAGGTTCTTCAGACGCACCCCCTTCGTCCCAGATCTCGGGGAACCCAATCCCCCGTCGGACCACGGGTCGGGTCGGAGTGGTTGGTAGACTATACAACCCGGATCCGGGAGAGGAAACAGCCCGACCCATATGCAGGCTCCATGGAGATCCGACGGATACGGGTTTGTTGAGCTGAAGTCGCCGGAGTGACGACAGCATATCCGTCACCGACACCGACCCAAGTGAGCGGCTGAGGTGGTTGTTCACCGGCGACATCGGCGGCGACTCCGACGGCGGCGTAGAGGCGTCGGAGAAGAACGTCGGAAACGACGAGTCGGTTTGTGGACTCAGTACACGAAGCTGCTCCGGCGTGTGGGCAAAAAAGCAGACTCGCCGGCGGCAGTTAATACCGTCCTTACAGGGCTGAGTACGGTAGCGATGAGGGTGGAGCCAACACTCGAAAACGCCATGAGCGAACTCACAACCGTCGCCTTTCTTGCAGTTGCCTTTACGGAACTCCGGGCAGGCGGTGCCGGAGTAGGTGAACTTCCGGGGGTCTCTCCGGCGAGCTTTTTCGCCGGGGTGGGCGTACGGACAGTCGGTCCAGTCATGTGAGCGAGCACGTGCGCACTTTCGGACCTTGAACTCGTACATGCGGAAGGTGTCGCAGGCGAAGGGTTCGGAGGTGATGTCGAAGTCCGTACAACCGTCGCCGTCACCGTCGGGGTTGTCGTCGAGGTAGCGGCGGAGGGCGGCGTCGCTGCGGAGGAGATAGGCGTAGTCTTCGAGGGAGGTGACGGTGGCATTGGGGCTGTGGGGGGAGAAGGGGGAGAGTCCGGCGATGGGGTCGTCGATGAGGGTGGTCCATGGTGGCACGTGCACCATCATGCCGTGGTGGTTGTCGTCTCCGACCATCGGTGGTGGTGGTGGCGGTGATGGCGGTGGTGGATGTTGTGTTGGTTATGGTGAAAGTGAGTGTTTTTCAGTTTTGCAGGTTTCTATGGCTTTTACGGTTTCTACACTTGTCTCCATATATAAACCGCTGGGAGATGGTGGTTATGGTGAGGGGTTGTTTTAACCATGGTTAATAATAATTCCTAAAGCATAGGTGGTACTTTTTATTTATTTGTTTTGTCACGATAAAAATACGATTTTGTTTCAGATGGCACGTGGTATTTAAAAAGCGGGGTTTGTTAATATGTTTTTAATCAAGATCACACCTTTAATTTTCTCAGAAGTAAACTCACAAATGAAAAACTTTTTGATTCTAACTTGAAATAATTTTGTTTATAATGAAAGTTGAACTTCATACCTTCTCAATTATAATTGTATTGAGTATCTTACCTCAAATAATAAGATTAAAGATCATTGGTCAATATTTTTAAATTAGTTTTGTTTATTTAGAAAAGTTGTTAGATTCATCTTTGGAAGGGAATCCGTTCACGATTTGGAGAACAAATGAATCCAAAAATATTAAGAATGGTATTCGGGTATGAAAGCAAGTAGAATAGTAGGTTTTAAGTTTTTATGATTTGATATGTATGAGATAAGGTGATATGTGACTCTTTTGGTGGATAATTTTATAAGTATAATATATAGTACGGGTTACCATTTTAAACTATTAAAGTCATAGACTCGTTATAAGTATAGTTAAGTATTTGAATTTTTAATCAAGTTAAGATAATTTTGAATATTGTTTTGGTATCTCTAAAGGTTAGATTAATCATTGAAGATCATAAATGGGAATAATGGGAAAATATGTTCCGTCCATTGCTACGAAGCCTTACGTTATGTTGCATGGGGACACGCGTGTGAACTTAGTTACGTTTTGCTGCTCCGATGATTTAACGTGGTTAAATACATAAAAGAAAATAAACGAACTCGGTGCGTTTTGGTTTTGGAGACTTACACACGAAAATAAAAACATTATGTTTGTCACGTGCCTAATAACAAAAAAATAATTTAAATGAAAATATGTATGAAAAGTAAAAGAAAAAAACTATTTATATGAAAGTAAACATAAAAACAGAGGGAAAAAAATAATAAACAAACATAAATTATAACTAGACGATGAAGTTTGAACCTAGGTTTATAAGTATTTCTTTGCAATTAATAACCACTACATCAAAACCAACTTTTTTATCACCTGTTGAAATTTAGTATCTTATACAAACGAATTGGACTATCGACATTTGCAATTGATAATATATAACTTCAATTTTAATGGTTACTAACTAACCAGGTAACTAACGATTATGGGAAGAGTATTACACGTGATTTTATGTTAACAGATTACATTATTGAAGCTCACTCAAGTTATGTATAAAAAGTCTTATGTCTCATTTATATGAGGTCATGTACATTTACAAGGCTCTAAAGGCAATAGTTTTCATCCTCAAGATAACCGGTTAATGTTGACATCGTATTTTTTATTTATAGAAAACCTTCATTCATTTCTTATGTTGATGACACATCCACCCCTCCCCCTGAGATTTGGTCGTTTCTTGAAGAACTTGATTAGAGAATCCGACCCATAATAACTATCATGCGTCTTCACTGTTCATGATTGGACGCTTATAAGATACCGGTTGTGATAACCCTTTTACTGAACTAATGCACATGATATATTGATATGTGTATATAGATACAAGTTGTCAACAATGTTAGATAATTTATGTAATTAAATTGACTAAGATACAAATTTAATCATAATACTTCTCAAACTAGTCTGGATACAAACTAGTTTGAATTTATTATGATTAGCGGTATTAGAACCTCGTGAGTTCTTATGGGTGAAATCTGACGCCCCATGGTGAGAGTACGAGGGCCGGTTGGTACAAGAGGTGGCACCCTTGGCTAGGTTCAAGAGGCAGAGCCTCTGATTGGGGTTGCACTATGCAAACTTTTATATTGAAAAAGAAATGTTTCGTTAAATAGTAATAATAATTTGATTCCTTCAAAATTTTACATATAAAATGCAGACGGGAAAACAACGCAATTTCAAGACATCTTTGAATTCGAATAATAACGGCCAAAAACAAGTTTTTATGTGTGTGAGTTTCGAACTAGAAAAAAAGTGATCAAAACAAACGTATTCGTCTTTATGGAATAGTTTCCACTTTTACCTGGTGAAACTTTTCTTAGTCGTCTAGTCATGACCATGGAATGCAAGTTTTATAGTATGTTTTCAGCAGTGAGCTTTGGTTGTTCTAACTAAAGACATCTAAAAGGGTTAATGTTTTTCAAATGATATCATAACCATCATGAAACATTTCATACTCCATTCATCTCACTATATATCCTCGTACGCGTCATATAAATAGGGTTGTATAATTTTATATGGGGCGTATAACCCTTCTGACAAACTCTTGAATTTTTTATCCTATTCTGTATCGAAATTTGCTATACGCGTCGTATAGCCCTATATGTGTCGTATAAGGGGTCGTATAATGTTATATGAATCATTTAACCATCTCACAGACCCCTTGAATTTTTCTCATTTTTATCATTTTCGACGTTTATACCGCGTATTCTGTTATACAAAGGTTTGTTTATATCAGGACCCTAAAAAAATTTAAAATATAAAATTCCTAATTCTCTATTGAATGCTGGTACCTATTTAAACATAGAAAATAGAATGAAAAACAGGGAAAGGAGTGTAACTTTGTCAAACATTTTTCACCAAACCCATCATGATTCATAACTATTTATGAAACAACTTTGAAATTGTTACCGTAATAAAGGGGTTTTTATGTCTTTTAAAGAGGTTACGAAAAAAAATATATAACGACACGAAGGAGATCTAATTTTCTATTTACAAAATTGGAGAGCTCACAACAATGGGTCACATATAGGATAAAATTTGGTAATTATCATTATCATATCTTATATCTGATTGTAAAATCTTATGTCGAATCTCCATTCTAAACTCACAATATAGTGATTAATCACTATATTTAATTATATATATAACAACTATAATAGCATCCCGTGTAATACACTGGTTGATTAAATAATATATGAAATAATTTATAATAAAAATTTAAAAATTATAAATGATATTTGTAAATAAGATGTGATTTAGTTAGAGATAAATAAGTAGTTCAAGTAAAAACAATAATAATATCATTTTAAAATTTCATTTTATAAGATTGTGATTTTTTAATTGTTTTCTTAAACATTCTGGGTTTTTTTAATTTTATTTTGAATAAATAGTTATGCTATGAAACTTAGAAAAAATGGTATTAAAATACTTTGTATTTAAAATTTTTGTGTCATATATTTTTAAAGTGTATTTTTCATTATAATATCAAGTTTTTAAAATTTTACAATATCAAACTTTTTTATTTAAAAATATTATAAATAATATAATTACTATATATATTTTTATCACTTATTACGAGAGAGAGACGAGAAAACGAAAATTAAAAAACTTTTTTTATTATAGGTAATAGATTTTATATTTTTTAAATTTCATAATACAACTTATTATATTATGTAAGATTATATAAGGTTATTTGATTTTAATGTGAGCAAACAAGTATAATTGTTTTAGGGTAACGTATGAATATCAATAACCGCCTTAAATCCAAAAAAGTTAAAATTAAACTCATACTAGAATAATTATCCTATATTCCCTTAGAAATTCTTTCAGATTTGTCGGTATATATTTATAACGATTTAGAGAAACATGATTACAAATTTTAAATCAACTCCTTTTGTGATGTAAAGTGTAAACAACAAAAATTTGGGTACATTTATTATTATATTTCGCTTAGCACTAATTTTTAAGGATTTGGATATCGAGACATTATAAAATTACAAATGAACAGCTTAAAATTTTTATACGGGTCGTATAACCTCATACGTGTTCTAGGGGTCGTATAGTCTTATATGACGCATATAACCACTTTGACAACCCCTTAATTTCTACACGTAATCAGTGTCGAAATTATTACTCGCGTCTTATAGTTCTATATGTGTCGTATAAGCGGGTCGTATTATGTTATATAGGGCGTATAACTCTCTGACATCCTCATTGAATTTTCTTCGTTTTTATTGTATTCAACCCTATACGTCGTATATGAACCAATACCCGACGTAAAAAGAGTTGTCGATTTATTGAGCGCGTATCTTTAAATTAGGATCCATTTTTAAAGATTACAAAATAAGCAATTTACATTCTGACCACCTTTTCATTTTCCAATTTCTACATTGGTCAAGATACGAGAGATGCTAAACCGACAAGGGAAAAGCGTCAAATTTAAGACCCTTGATCGCCACGTGTGTTCTTGTTGACACGTGGCATAAAGTGACTGGGCGTTGAGAAAGTGAACGAAGGTTTAAGAAGTTAATAGTTACTCGTAGACTAGTTCCAAAGGCGGTGGAGCGTTAGATACGCAATAAAGACGGCGACCTCATCCACTTATTACTTCAGTCGTAAGGTGTATATTTAAAAGCAATAAAAAATGATATATCTAATATAAAAAAAGTAGCAATCCATAATATTATTATCTTTTGAGATGATGACATACAGGGTAATTTAGAAAATGAAAATAATTTTTTCTATCAATTAACTTTGTTGAAAACGTTTTTTTATTATGTTAGATGTAGTAACTTGAATATGCTAACGTAATTCAACTTTATATTTATTAATAATTTATTAAAGGAGTAATGAGTAAACAGTTGCAAACGTAACAAGTCAACTTCGTATACGAATCAAACAACGTCAAACATTTATTTCTATATTTAAAATATCTTAAATTGCTTAATATTACATTACAACTTAAACTATTCTGGAAATATAACTTTATAGTAATAGTAATTTTAATATTTATTTACTTAAAAACTTACACAGCTAAAAAACATTACCAACTTAGAACTCGTTAGATGGAAATTGCATATCATATTAGGATTAATCGAATAAGTTGCGTAGCCCTCTTTCGCAGGGTCTCTAGTTATTTTTTAATTTATTATGTATTGTATACAAAGCCATAAAAAATGATTATTCATTAATCTCATTAGATATCCTTTTCATCTAAAACCATCTGGTGCACAATGCTAATTCTAATATATTTTAAAGTAACTACGATTCGTAATTATAGAATATTACAATCTAGTTAAATTGTTTTCAAATAAAAACTTTTATTCTAACTTAACTTTTTTATAACACTTATGGGTTAAAATAACATAAGAGATAAATTAGATTGTTAAGATAGTTTTTACAACCAAGAATCATTTACCTACATGTTTAGATCAAAGTTTCTTCACTCATAGAATCAAGAAAGATTTCTTTGTTTTCCATCTTTGGAAAGTCTTAACATAGAGCATATCAATCTTATAAAACGTTCGCTGAAGATGATCTTACTAGCTAAGCAATTAAACGTCACAACTGACCATATATCAACCTAGTGTTGAAAACCCAAAATTAAGGTAGTATATATTGTCTTCTTTATACCAACTTAACGTCATGGTGAAACTCATTGTGTTATTATCTTAATTCTTAGTAATAGTAAGTTTAAAGCCTTGCACACACGACAAAAATCTTTCTGCCTACTTTGGTTGAAGCAACATTATTACTTTTGCATCCTCATGCCAAATAATATACAAAATTAGATTGTAACATAAAGAATATGATTCCTGCAAATAATTTGTTCATCTTTATATTACTTAAATAGGGTACGTGTAAAGATGATATAAACTTTCTTTTTCAAGTAACATGGGCTGTCATTTTAGTTACTTCTTTTGCTCCCTACGTTATATTAACTATTCCACGATTAGGGACAGGAGCACATGATTTCAATATATTTATCGTGACTTATTAATAATATGCAGATGTTTTTGTGTTCATTGTTTAAAGGGTCTATAGTGAATTTGACTAACAAAATCTTATATCACATGGCATATTAACTCAAAAGATTTTGTGGTGGTTAAATTCGTATTGTTATGAGATTTGACTCTTGTGGTGGTTAAGGGATAAGGATAAAAATTTAATATTTAATGACTTGGTGAAATATAAAACAAGATTTCTAAAAATAATGAGATCTTGAGTTCAAGTTTCATTTTGAATAAAATTGTTTAGAGTTAAGGCATTATGTTTTTTCAGTTATGGCTTTCCTACTTAAAGGGTTGGAGGTGCGGTTTTGGATATGAAACAAATAGTTGAGTCCGATTAAGATAACATATATCCTTTGAAGCGGGGTATTACATTCCTCGTTAAACAAAAAATTAGTTAAATATAAAATATAAGGCGTTTAAACGGAGCGTATAGTGTATTCTTAAAAATATATTGGTAGTCTTAGTGCTTCTTGTAAATTTAAGGGCGAACGTATGAGATTAGCATCTTTAGGTTTGCATAATATATAGTAGGTCTTAAGGTATTTTCAGAAGACATTAGGGATGAAGCAGAAGAGAAAGTGTATGGTGAACGTAAAAATGAGTTTCTTGAGTGGTACGAGAGAGAACGGTCCTTTTTTTAGATTTTTATTGAAGCTATTTTTCACTATCACTACTACAGAAAAAAGTATTTGATACGGTCAAATCCGTAACGAATCCATAGCAAAACGAGTGTTTGCTACGGATTTGGTTTGTAAGTGATACTTTCGTCACTAATTTGTCTTGCTACAGATTTTTGCTACGGACCAATATTTGCAACGAGTTTAGCTATAAAAATTGGCGTCGCTAATTTAGCTACGTATTTGGCTACGAATATTTGCTATGGAGTTTGCTACAGAGTTTTGTTTAATTTTAGCTATGAAGATTTTGCTATGGAAAAGTTTGTTATAGTTTTGCTATGGATTTTAGCCACGATTTTGCTATGGATGATTTATCTAGGATTTTGCTACAAATATTTGCTATTAAATTTAGCTATAGATTTGCTACATTTTGGCTATGGAATTGACTACGAATTTTTCCATGGGTTTTGTTATACTTTTGCTACCAATCTTGCTATGGCTTTGCAATTTTTTACAACGGATTTTATAAAAATATTGCTACAGGTTTAGCTACAAATTTTGTCTAAATTTTTCAAAAGATTTCTTTTTTATAATATTATTGAACTTTTTCCTGTAAATGATATATGCCACAACTTTTATAATATATACAATTGTAATTAAAGGTTAACCAAAACCAAAAAGCATAAAACATTCAATTGCAATACATTAAACATCCAAAAACATCACAGTTAACCAAAACCAAATAGTATAAAGTATCAAAATCATCCAAAAACATTAATGTAAAAATCATAGTGGTTACTAGCATAAACTTCTTTCTTAACTTGATGGAATGTTTTGTGGTAGGTTTTGTGATAGCGATCGAAGTTTCTCACTCATTTCAGCATATAACCTTACATTTTCTTCAATTTTCTGCATCAAAGCATTCTTCTCTGCTTTATCACGTTCTAACTCCGCTACTTTTTCTTTTAATCTTTGCACCTATAATAAATAACTTAGCACATCACACTCATAACACATTAATACCAAATACATTAAGAACTCTTATTGTTAACAAATTACAAACAAATAAGACTTAATATAAAGCACTTCATTCAAGTAAATTGGGTGTTTGTGAAATAATGATTCATCTTGACCCATTTCTATAGTTTCGATTACCCATCTTGATCATTTAATACCAATTAAAAAAGTACTTTGCCCAAACTAACCTAAGTTGTTAGAATTAGACCCATAATGACTCAAAACATAATGAGTGCCTTTGTTATTCCAAGTCTATCTACACCCATGTAAATAATATCCAGATCAACCCAACTAAAAAAATAAGTTAGGATTGTCACCTCTAGTTGTTACTAATTCATGCAAACAATCATATTTCCATACAACAATTTAATATGTGTAAATACTTACTTTCTACTATGATTAATTATTGATATCACAATAAATATACTTTTTTTCTTTATTAAAATACATCGAATTTCTATTACTAAAAGAGAATACAAACCTCATCACTTCTCCCAGGTAGATCACTGCTAGGCATTGATGGTGTCTAGGTTAACACCACATACGGGTCACAAGTGTTGCCAGTCCCGTAGAATCTACCTTTTTTATTCCCCCCGCTAGTTTGTGACCATAGTTTCACATCAAGTTCGGGGTGTAAGGTATCATGCATGACTGTCGATTGCTATGTTGACTAAGATTTTACCACCATTGGTGATTATATACCTTAATCGTATTTCATCATGCATCATTATGACTAACCAACTTTGGCCTATATCACCTATGTTTGACCTAATACATCATATTATGTTATAAGTGTCATTATAAGCCATAATGGTTTATATTAAATCATAATATACCATATGCACCCACTCAAAACTAATTAATTTTGATTGCAACCAATTATCCCTAGTTATTCAATCGATCCTCGTTGATCTTCCTTGGCAATATTGACACTAGTTGCCTTAAAAGACACTAATTGGTGATCATTAATCAAAATTAACATTACTTGACCACGTGTGACCAATTTCGACACACAATATCCTTTAATTGATCATATTAACCTTATTTCACTTTAAATCAGGCCAATAGCCCCTAGCTAAACATACTTACCATGATTTTATCATAAGAGTCACTAATTGAATATAGTAATATTCAAATCCGATTCGAAAACATCAAAATTCAATTCGATTTGAGTCGAAAACTACTAATTTGAATTCCAATTCGAATTTTCAAATTCAAATTCGATTTGATTCGAAGTTTTATTATCGAATTCGAATCGAAATTCTATTTTATGCCTTATGATTTTCAAATTAAAAATATACACACTTACGTTTATTTATTTTATATATAAATTTTAAAATATGTATATAAGAAATTAAGAATCAAGATTTCAAAAAATATATAATCTAAAATTCTAAATTTTAATCGATACATTTTGCCTTATCGGGCACTTGAAATATTTGTGTGTTACGCTTGTATTTTTATTTTGATTATTTGAAATTGTATTTTTTAAATAAATTAAAAAAAACTTATTTGATTAAGTAATTCTTTTTCCAAATATGAATTGAGTAATCGAAAAAAATTTCGAATACGAATTGAATTTGAATTTTGTTTGAAAATTTAATATTAGATTTGATTTGAAATCCACTTATCTTTTTCGAATTCAAATTGAATTCAAATGTTGTTTGGAAAATTAAAAGTTCAACTTAATCAATTCGATTAACTTAAATTTATTTCGATTCGATGAACACTCCTACAACTAATTTTTTATTAGTTAATCATGATTAACCGATATCAAAGCTAAGTTACTATATAATACCATTTGACCATTA
>BJCM01061830.1:0-19613 GCA_018326385.1 Flaveria bidentis
AACAGGCTTCATGGGGCTTGGTTTTCATCATAATAACGCGATGAAAATAGCGGGATCGTTGCAGTTGCGGATGATGGTAGTGTTGATCATATTGACCGGCATGTCTTTTAGCATGTTATATTGAAATGTTTCTACGTATAGCCTGATTAGTATATTATTATATTAGTTGCTTATTTTGTATTGTCTGGTTGGTTTAAAAACTAATATGATATGGATTTGTACTTACTGGTGTGTATCACCCGCGTTACGCGGCGAGACGAACTGATTTTTAACAATATTAAAATGGAAGCGTACACGAAATAAATAAAAAATATATAATATTTGACTTGTTCGATATTAATAAAATTTATATCAATACATAGATAAAAATAAGTATTTGTTTGTATTTAAAATTATTTAAAAAACTTGTCGAAATAAAAACAAAAACAAACACTCTACAATTAGATATTTTAAATTTAGAAATATTGTATTTTAAAAGTTATAACAATAACACAAAAGATATTTAACACTAATTATAATAAAAATATGAGATCACTAAAAAAATATTCAATGTAAACTATTTCAATCACCAAAGTAATATGAAAGTGTGTGTTAAGAGGCGCTTTTAAAAGAGTGATTTCAATCACCAATGTAAAACTTTTATGATAAAAACAATTAGTTTAAACTAATTTTATGCCTAACATTTTATTAGGCGTAGTTGGTAACTGAATTGAATTTTGGAATTTTAAAAATAGATGGTTGATGGAATTTACTAAGTTCGAAATGTTTTAAAAATTTGTGAATAGGCCGCCAACCTTCCAATGGTGATGGTCCTATGGACTGTGAACAAATTCGCCTCTAGCCTCTATGCACATCGAAACCACATGCGTTCATCATGGTGGAGCACAATCCGCCAAAATTGACATCGGTTACATGCTATTGATGAAACATGGTAAGCTTATTCTTCACATGAAAGTAATGTGCACACATATAGTTATGTGTAGAGGAAGCCTCAAAAAGCAAAGATTAAGTTATAGGTTACATGACATGCACCCATATTAGGTTTTTAATTAGGTTAACAATAGATCTTAGATAAACTAACCTTCGTCATCATCGACCTCGATCCAAGCAATAACACATGGATCCAGTAAGCATCAACCCAACAACATCTATATGAATTTGTTATGGGTAAAATCGAAACAATAAGGAACAATGATCTTCATTTACTCATCAAACTCTTTAAGATTTAGCTTTACACCAAAAGAGCAATCTCAGTTAATTGAAACTTATCATCACCAACATAATACCAACAATATCACCAAAAATAACTTCAATATCATAGGCAACAACATATCTCATATGAAAAAAAGTCCCTTCACCAATGAAATTTAGGCATCTGCATCAATAACCAAACCCACAACCGATCTCAAGTGAACAACACAACCCTCCATCATCAACTTAAATCCAACCAACAACGCACAAATGCAATAAATTGAAGTTAGGGTTTTATATCCACAATCAAACCAACAAGATAACTTAAGTGAGCGACCCTCACCATTAACAACCAACAACACGTAGACACAACATATTTAAAAACAACATCAAAAGAAAACTGAACCAAAAACAACCTCAATATCATAGCCAATAACATGCTTAAAATGAAAAAACAATCACATTCATCAACAAAAAGGGGGTTTTACATCCACAAAACAAAGCAACAACGTAACTAAAGTGAACGAACAAAACTATAATCGACCCAAGCCTAGTTAAATGTTTATACTTTTTTGTCTGAATTGATAGATTTCAGAGTTTTATTAAACTTTTTGTAATTGTATTTTACAAATTGCAATTCATTTTAATGTCAAGTAACTTATAAAAACACGTAGGTGATACTTAAATATCAACAAAACAATGTAAGCTTAAAGTTTTTAGCTTAAGTTCATTAGTTTGGACCATTTTTTGTTTAAAAACTCGAAGCCAAATGTTAAAAGCGAAAAAAACAAAAACCAAGCGAAACCAAAGTGAAAACCAAAAACCAAAACCAAAATCGAACGATTTTAAAAACCTAGAAACTAAACAGTTTGAAAACCCTAAAACCAAGATATCAGTTTTTGATTTTGATTTTAGGTTAAAATTGAACAAACCAACCCATGCACACCCTTATACTGTTAGATGACATGTGGGGTGGTGGTTTGGCTTGAGTCTATTAATGTCTCACGTTCAAATCTGACTTAAAGTAATTTCATCTTTGATGTTGTTTTTAGTGGAGTCATGCTAAAACGCTAAAATCAGTATAAACAGTTAACATCTGATATTCAAAATTCTAATTTGAATATTGGTGTGGTTCCAAACTCAGTTAAAAAATAGTATCTTCATATATAATAAAAGAAAATGTTCTTGCCACGTGTCAAAATTTTAAACAAAAAATATACACTTGGCATCTTCTCAGCTATTCATTGCCACATGTATATTTCTTAGCTTTACAACCCAATAAGGTTTAAAAAACACGTGGATCCTTAAGGACTCGACTTTTTATTCGGGTATTCACTAAACATATTCAACAAACCTGCTTCAAACCTAATTCATCTTCTCACCCTCTTCTTCAATTGACGGTAGCTACAACCGTTTCACCTCCCATCAGTTGGTGTTGTCACGACAATCATACGAACATGTAATCTTCTATTGCTCTTCATCTTCTCTCTATTGCGTTATCTGTGTCGATTTCTCACCTGTTATGTATTATGCGATGTGTTTGTTTTGAAAACTTTCTTCTTTGCTTCATTTAATTATATGAGTCTCTTCTTAGTCATGTTCCCTCTATTGCATTATGTGGTTAGATTTATCAACCTGTTATGTTGTTGTTAGTCATCTTCCCTCTTTGTTCTGTTACGTAGTTCTTCGATTCATCAACTGTGAGTCTTTTTCCAACTTCAATCTAATGATTAGAAGGCTTATCATAATCATTACTTTGTGTTTATATGTTATTTTAGTACTGTTATGTGTATTTTTCTGCGAATTCTTTGTGCTTAGGTCTTTTTGTGTTAAAATTTAAATCTTTTGGGTTTGATTATGGCTTGTAGCTTTTAGGTTGTTGTTGTTTTTTTACATATTTTGAAATTGATAATGTGTTCATGTTTTCTTTAGAAAGGAATTGACATGATTCACCTTATATGATTGTGCTTTAGGTTTAGTTTGATGTGCAATGCTTTGTTTTTTAATTTTATAAAGGAAAATGTGATTAACCTAGATAGTTATACATCATCCAACTAATGCTCAGATTTATTTATGTTAGTGACACATCATTTACATGATGCAATTGTCCTTTTTGGCTAATTTTGAGGTGCAATGCTTTCTGTATTAATCAAGGTAAATTTGATTTTTAGTTGTTGTTCTGAGTTTTAATTCATCCCCAAATTATAGGATTTGTAGTTGAGTTCTTGTGACTTTGATTACCCTTTTTACACAACGTATTACTATTTCTAGATGTTTATTGTGTTTTCTTTTGTATTCTGATTTTTAAGACATTATAAATTCAGGTTTTATAACTTGAATGTTTTTATACTTTCTGATGACAGATTTTAAAGTTATTACACTTTCAGGGTGATTCTTCAAATGGATGTTGTGTTGTTCAAAGTTCATGTTTGAAGGATGATTAGTTTGATTATGCATCTGAATCGTGTCTAGAACCAACCGTTTTTTTAGTAATAACTATTCTTTTAACTTTAAAAAGGGCATCATTTTTTATTTATATATTGTAAATTAGCAGACCCCAAGTTTTTATTTGGTTTAGTTTTCGGTTTTGTTAATCTGAATTGTTCAGCTTTAGTTTGGGTCTGATATGATTTTAGCCTGATGCACACCCTTAAGCAACTACTTAAAACAAGTCTTTGGGTAAAATGGATAATTTTCTATAACCTGTCAAAATGAGTAGGGTTGCCATTTTATGGAAAATGAGTAGGGTTGATGTTTTAGGCAATTGATTCTTTTGTACATGAGTTTCTTGCATCAGGTTTAATACATTATTTTTTTGTTTATTGTCTTAGGGAAAATGATATCACTCATATTCCTCCAAACTCAGATATGTTGGCATCCATGTAATTTGCGTATTTTAAATATTATTATATTTTCAGTTTGTATCCCTTCAATTTCTTATATTTGTCCATGGATATCTTTTTGAAAGTGATACATGTTTTCGTGGTTTTGGTTTTGATTGGACCCTTATTTGTACTTCAGAAAGCAATCTCATCATGGGAAACAAAAGCTGCAACTCTGGTTCTAAATGAAAGAGAAATTGTAGGTTTAAAATGTTTAATTCAGTTCTAAGTATTTGATTTTAGATTCACCCAGGCTCATTCAAGTATAGTTAGATATTAAAAAAGGTTTAGTATAAACCTTGAATTGTATTAATAAATAAAAAACAATACTTTTCAATTCATTGTCTATTATAGTTATAGATAAAAAAACATCAAAGAGTCAAGTTTTGTGATCTGTTAATTTGATTTTCTTGAATTTTGTTAATAAAATCAAGAAACCCATATGGGGCGTTGTAAAGATGTTAAGCAAATCAATTAACCTATTTGGGAGTTCTAAACACACTATGCTTTTAGAAAATCAAGCAATAGAGGCTAATGAAACTATCGAAAACAATGGTCAAAACTAAGCTAACAAATTAATATAAATTGATTACTATACATCAATATGTGCTATACATCCGGTTTTGAGCGCATGGTGAATAATACACAATGAACTTTGTTATCTAATTACTT
Organism: Flaveria bidentis; assembly: GCA_018326385.1. Taxonomy (NCBI): domain Eukaryota; kingdom Viridiplantae; phylum Streptophyta; class Magnoliopsida; order Asterales; family Asteraceae; genus Flaveria; species Flaveria bidentis. The sequence continues at coordinate 4,746 of BJCM01061830.1, forward strand.
TATTTAATTTTTTCAACCCGTGTAACACAAAGAATGGTTAGACTAGTTAGTCGATAAAAACGTATTAAACAACATTAACCTTGCTCAATAGCCCATTAAACCCCGCTACAGACCACAGGCCATCCCCATTCTGATTTTCCCGCCAAAAAACACAAAGGGTAAAAGTGTGAGCAGAGAAGTAGAGGTGGAAGAACCCTAACAACAGGCCGTTCGATGGCACCATCTTCAGCGGACGAACTAACTCTTCCTCATGTCTCAGATAACGATCTCAAGGTTTATATATATATTTCTTTAATCTTCTTAATCTATTGTCTTTAATTTCACTGACGTTTGTATGACTACAGTTTCCCAAAGGTTCAATCTCAACCTCTGTGTGTGTGATATACTGATGAATACAATGAATCACGCTTATTGATGTCATATTAACATATGTCAGACACAAAGCCCTAGGTCTAACCAGTTGATTCAGGGGTGGTAGTTCATAGTTGGTGATTATCGTTCATGATGTGGAAACCTTATAAGTAGAATTAGAATTAGAATTTTACAAGCTAGATTGAAAATATTGTGTTGACTTTTTCTTTTACTTTGTAGCCATTTTTCGTGCTACACAAAGCGTCTAGCAGTCAACAACATGGTAGAAAATCGGTTGGAAGGACTAGTAGTAAAGTGAAGGTTAATTTGTCATCTTCATTGGCTGCTAGTGATGAATCTGAATTTGTGGATGATCAGTCGCACAAGAACTTAAGAATGAAAATTTTTCATGATGCTTGGATTAAAATCGAATCGACCATTAAGGTTGAATTCATTTTCTCTGGTGTGTTACTTTTTATCCCCATAAAAACATCAATGCTGATGTAATCATTTTGTAATGCAGGATGTTTTACAGAACATTCATGCTAATGTATTTAATGAGATAAATAGCTGGGTGCAGAAATCATTTGGTGCAATTTGTTCAAGTGGCAAGCTTGACGCCAACAAAGCCACTTGTTCATACCCCATTGTAACTGATGTTACATCTAAACAAATTTTTACTGCCCTTGTGGTCATGAGTAAGTTCCTACTGCATTTAACTGATTTAAGTTATTTAGTTGTTAGGAGCTCTTGCATACTTTATGAATGTCTAACAAAATATGTGAATTTAAATGAGGGATGATGTATGTCGAATCCAACCAAGTATTCGACTTTTTCTATTAAGGTCATACTCACACATATATTGAAAGCACATTTTACACAACTCAAGTAAGGATTCGTTTCATTCACACCAATGTTGGTCACAAAACTTACCGGGTGATGAAAATGCTTAAAAACAAATACTTTTGTTTTGATGAGGTGTTGGTATGTTACAGGTTAAGATCGTTGTCTTTTCAATAACATTAAAGGATTTGTCATTTTTTCTAGACTATAATTGTTTGAAGGGATAACCTATGTGGAGGCCATCCAAGTATTCACTCTTTCCATTAAGGCCATCTACATATTGAAATTACTCTATAGGCCACTCAAATTTATACCTGGTTTCATTTATACTAGTTTGGGTCAAAAATATGTCAGGTGATAAAAATGCTAAGGATTTTAAAAAGACAAAGATCTTTGATGAGGTGTCCACATGCTATAGGTTAAAAATTGTATTTTTTACAAAACTATTTAGCAATTTTTTGGAATTGGTATAAAGTTCACATGTCTTTCTCGTGGTTCATGTGATACTAAATATCATCTCTCTGATTTGCAGGCAACATAGAATTTGTTGATGATCTTCAGACATTTGCGGATCTAGGTGTACATTTACACTCCCATGGTTGCCACGTGGCAAACCTGTCATCAGTTGATTTTTCAGCTAAAAGTGGAATAGGTGGTTGTCTTAGAAGTTTATTAAGGCAGATCTTGAATGGTAGCATTGATGTAAGATTTGTGATGTTATTTTAAAAACCGTTGTTTCTATATTCATGTCTTAATTAAATTTATGTGTTTTTACCATCTTATTATAACAGGCAGCCGATATATCTATCTTAGCATCTTGGTATATGGAGCATGATAATTTTAAGAGCCCTGTGGTTGTTATTATTGAAGATATGGATAGGTGTAATGGGTCTGTACTTTCTGACTTCATTCTCATGTTGAGGTATAGTAGCTCAAGGAATGGATATTTTACTATTTGCTATAGGTGGAAAATTGGGTGGGTCGAGTGGTTTGCTAACAGGTCAAAAGGGGTATTTTTTGTGCGAGTTGGGTTGGGTTGTAACACTTTTTGGTTAAAGTTTTTTGAAATCTTTGTAAATAATTAATAATCTATTTTTAATAAAACGATTTTGGTCTTTTATGCATTAGAAGTAGGGGCAAATGTTGCATAACTAAGTATCTTGATTTAACAAATTTTAACAAAAAGGTCCTCTAGTTGCATGACTTAGTTCTTAAATTTATTTAAAAGGACTTCTTTGTTAATTTTCTAGGTCTTTCTCATTGCAAATTTCATCAAGTAAGAATTAGTTTGGAGACTTGTATGAATTTATAAAAAACTCTATATGTGGCTTTTGTAATGATTGCTCTTAAATATGAACATTGGGGATTTCGAAATGTTTCCTTTTCAACCAAATTCGGTTTTTTTCATTTATCCCACCAAAGATAAAACAAACCAAAACTTACCTTTTTTAAGTGAAAGGGCCACAATTTCCACCTTTATTTTTTTACTCTTACTTTTTATGCTTCTTAATATGTCATATAACCATAATCTGCAGCTACTCATAGCTCATTTTGTGCTGTAATCAGTGAATGGGTGATTAAGATTCCAGTAATCTTGATATTGGGAGTTGCAACCACACTTGATGCCCCAAAAAACATACTTTCTTCCAAAGCAGTCCAACACTTGTCTCCTTCCAGTTTCTTTTTGGAATCTCCAGCTGATAGATTAGATGCAATAATTGGTGCAGTTCTTGTGAAACCTTGTTCTGGGTTTTTAGTCGGTCACAAGGTTGCAGCTTTCATAAGAAATTGCTTCTTGAGACAAGATGGAACCTTGACTTCTTTGGTTCGAGCCGTAAAGGTTTGTTGTTCAACTATAAGCACTAAATGTGGCAATTATTACCTGTTTACTTATGATTTGGTTGAATCTGGTTATTATTAATTTTTTTTATCTCTAACGGGCGATTGTCGCCCAATTGTATTTTTTATTGCATAAATCCTTTCGTATTGTTATATGTATAAATATATACTATTATTGAAATAGTATAATTTTATATTTGTTACAAAGATCATCACAAGAAAATAAAAAAATCATGGTCCAAAAATGTTTCAGGTAAACTATAATCACAAGAGGTGGCGGCTTCGACGTTTCTACTTTTGAATAGACCGGGTTGGGTTTTATCTGTAATGGGCCAACACGCAAATTGAAATTTAGCTTTAAAGAAATCAGGTCGAAAGTTGCCACCCATCTAATCAACTCGGTTTTATTATTTTGAATAAAAATGTAATTAATTAATAATATTTGTCAGTTTGTCACACTAATTATTAATAAAAATAAAGGAAAACGTTTGTGTAGTCCATCCATGAAATCAACCTTTTTCATTGGGTACACATACCCATACCTTATAATTATCGCAAAGGACACCCTAGTATTATCTGATTTCATTGATACGAATTTGCATCAAACACACATAATGATGAACATGCTTTTAAACCTTAAGACAAAAATGCCCTCATAGCGATTCAAGGTAAAAAAGCTAAGGTGTTCCTGTCACTTTACAATATTGTGGCATGTCTTTTACTAGATTTAGTAAAATGAACCGCATGCATGCTTGGTTGGCTTATTGAGTAGTTCAAGTATATGGGTAAACTTGATAATAAGTTGAATAATTAGGTGTCCTCTACATAAATTTTCACTATAAAAGTGTTGGACCAAAAGTGTTTTGGTCGACCTGGTTTGTGCCAAAAGTTGCTTGGTTTGACCCGTTACCCAACCCATATGACTCGCTCATTTTGCCATCTCTATTGAATGCTGTTACTATTATCTTTTTCTGCTTACTAGCTTATAAATACTAGAGGATGTTTTATAACATTTTACTATGTGAAGCTGATTGCTAATAAACTTCGTACAGATGGCAATTATCCAGCATTTTCTTATGGAGCCATTAAGCTTCACAGTGAAAGGCTTACTTGATGAAGAGGTTAGCTAGGAGCTATTCTGTTCCAATTATGCTCACTTTTGTGTTTATTTATTTTCCATACTAGACTAATTTTCTTTCCCTGTTTTTATGTGTCTTGACATTATGCATCTTTACTTTTATGAAAGATTTGCATAAAAAGATAACCGACTTTGTTTTTAATTTCTATCTGGGGTATATTCCTTTATTTTCACCCATAGAAGCGTCATACTTTCAAAAAAATGGGATAACAAGTCTGATTTTCAACATTGATTCAGGGTGATTTGACAACATGGTTACCCAGTCAAAAACAATGATATGGCAGCTGACGTGTCTGTAACTTTGACCATGCTTTCTTTTATTTTCTCTAATGTGACTTCAACAAGATGCCCATAATCATTTCAAAGAATTAAAAAAACGAGAATTTACTACAGCTGCAGGCTATGCAATTTGCACTTCATTTATTAATACCTGTATTTATGTGCTTGTTCATGACCCTATAATAATCCCAAAGTTTTAAAGACGATAATTGACTAAAATTGCAGGTTACACAGACAGATGCATTGCCTGCACAAGCTCTTGATCTTCCATCTTGTATGAGGTACATGCGATTATATTGCAACTTTAAACCACTTAATCACTTATGAATGGATCTATTTGGATCATGATTTATCTATAATATGGTCAAATGTGTTAACCAGGTTAAAAATCGCCAAAATTGAAATTTAAATGCATTAAATCTTATAAATCCTTATTCAAAAGTTACATTAAAAGTTAATTGGCATAATTTGCAATTATATTTGACAGACTAAGTATATTCAGAAAAAATAAATGATAGAACCCGAAAATCAACAACTTTGATAGTTAACAAACGAACAACGATTAGCCCGATTCGAGATGGCAAGTCTCCGATACATGAACAAGATAATAATACCAAAATACTCGACAACCAAACTAAAACATCTAAAAACAAATATATAGAAGATAACATGGTTCTAACTGTCCCACTAAGTTACCCCACATTCCCTGATTAATCGGATCAACCCCCACCTCCTGGATCTGTTCTCTTTTTCCTGCCATCCTAGCTTGACTGGGTCTGCCCCGACCCAGTTTGACCCAGCAGGTACGTACCACGACTTGGGTTCGTATCAATAAATCATTTTGACAAAGAGTGTGTCGAGTCAACCCAATTTGACCCCTTTTTGCCACATCTAGAAAAACCTATGAAATGGGATGTGTGATAAGTTATGCTTTCTATCTTCTTGTAAGGAGACTTTCTGAACCAAAAAGTGGAGCTTTGTTAAGTGGAGCATCAAAAATGAAGGAAATGCTGAACTTGTGGAGCTCTGTGGTTTTGGTGAGAACTAAGTTTGTCTTCATCTTTAGTTCTCTGAGATTATTGTCATGTGATTCTTAATATATGAAGTAACCTTGATAAATTAATGTCTTTTAAAAATTTTCTATTACTATAAGATCCCAGTCTTGTATCTGACTTCTAGTTTCTACTTCGGTTAACATTTTCATTTGATTTAGTTGGATGATTTGGGACCTTGTTATTTTGATTTGGTATAGGTATTAAATATATTGTTACGTTTTGTATAACGTTCCCCATGTTACTTGCGCTTTATTTCAGATTTTAACATTAATTATGTTTTTCATGACTTTGCGTACATGTTGTTACTGGGATTTATTTGTCAAAATTACATGTAGTGACAATGTAAAAGAATCTTTTATGGTGAATATATATAAGCTCTCTTATGAATTGTCAAAATTACATGTGTACCTATAAATTCTCTTATGAATGTGCAAGACCTTTAACTCTAGTTGTAGTGGATAAGTTCGAGGTGTTTTGGAGATTTAGAATGATAAGCACTTCATTTTCCTTTTCTTTTTTATTTTTTTTATGAACCTTAAAGTAATTTGTTACAGTGTTTGCATGAAGCGGGAAAGAATCAGAAAACCACCCTCTTAGATTTATATGATGAAGCGTTGGACCCAAAGCATTGCGATCTGAGGAATTCTGATCATTTGGAATTTAAACCAGATTCTCAAAGGTCTGCATGGAACCGTGGCATGCATGGGCAATTATTTGAAAAGCAAAAGGGCGGTTTAGTAGGCAACATAATTTGCCGGATAAGGTTAGTAAAAGACATATTCCTTGCTTTGTTGTTTGATTCTTAATCATACAGTTTGGTTTAATAATATTAGTAACTTGAAACGGAGGGTAACCGGTAACTTGTCATAATGGGTAACTTTTATATAACACAATTTAGGAGGTTGTATGCATTAAATTTACGCATTGGGGTGGCTTATAATCTCTTTGACTCGTTCCTTTCCAAAATTTTTGGTTGACTTGTTAGACATAAAACATAACCCAAATTAACCCACTCATAAGTAATTGGGTGGTCAAAATTTCTGCTTAAAATATGAAATTATTACGCATGTAAACTGAGACAACTTAAGCCAACAATCTTTAATGGGGCATCACATCAATTGTGTATTATTAAGGGGGTGTTTGGATGTTCTTTTGAAAGTGATTATGTGATATTGGATGCTAAGAATCAGATTCTGAATTGTAATGGCCGTAGAAGATTGTGTTTGGATGTGCTTATGTTGTTGAATTTGTTATTGTATGTTTTGGTGTTCAACGGAATTTGATTGTTTAAGAAACTGATAGATGAAATAGCCAAAAAGAAATGAGATAATCAGAGGCAGAATTTTGTATCCAAAGTTCCAAACAATAAAAACTGCCATTAGAAATACCCTTCTAAATCTTCTTTTACATCAGATATATTGTGGTTGTTAACAAATCAATTTGTACTTATTTGTGTATGATCTTTAAAAATATATAATGATTTATTACAATTGTTGATTTTATTGTAATACGCTCATGTTATCACTCAGGGACCTGTCACCCGCTGCTTTGTTTCAGTTGCTTGAAAAATGGGATAAACAAACTAATGGTGTCAACAAGGTATGACCAGGTTACAGCTGTGTTTGGTATTCGACCTTGTCAACACCATCATTTTCACTAGTTGACTTTTTTTATTGATTCTAGATTCATGAAAAGGTAAAGGAGCTGCAGTTGCAAGAAAAATTCGAGGATGGTAATTTGAAAGAATCTCCAAGTAAATTTAGGTATTGGAATTTGAACTCATTTCTTATAATGGGTCTATCAGGGTTGTGTTTTATCTCTAGTTGATCAAATAAAGTTAAAAAGCTAAAAGAGAAACAGGTTAAATGGGTTGGAAGTTGCCCCAAAGTAGTTTATGTATATAACCTCATAAACCGATTTAGATATTAAAAATTATTACTGTAGTAATAAAGTTTTTCTAATCAGATTAATGCATCAAGTATTTATAAAACATTAAAAATGAACCATAAAAAATGTTTCTGGGCTAGCCAAACCTGTAAAGTAACACATCCTGAGTTCTTGACTTGATCTTCTTTTGGCTTGTGACCCAACCTGCCCATGTTCGCATATAGATAATTTGAAAGGACTAGTTGAAAGTTTCATTTAGAAAGGATTCAAACAGCAATCATTAAACTTTGTGATTTTTTACTTTGTGATATTAAACTCAACTACCTATATATGACAGGAAACAAACGATCCGGAATGGCAATTCAGATAGAGGTACCAAAGCATTAGACGAGAAAGCTACTGCACTGATTACTTGCATGGCAAGGTAACCGCATTCTACATCTTATTATAAAGCTCATATTAAGCAAGTTGGATAAAAATACTGATTTTCTAGTAAAAACAATATTTTTATATGAAGCATGGGTTTAATATATTCTATGCTCTTCAGTTGTGTAAATAAAAACTAGAAGCTTATTGCTCTATTTTTTCTCAAGATGAAATATCAACTTTATTAAAATATAGGCAAGACTCAAATAATAATTATGGTTTTAATTTCTTCCATGTGATTGTTTGTGTATGAAGCAGGGATCATATGCAGCCCATTGAGTGCATTCCTTTCCATGAAATTGTCTGCTTCACAAATGTTGACAAACTGCAAGCTGTAAGTCATGTAAACATAGAAAATAATTTTTCTGTTTAGTGTGTGTGGGTAGCATGTATGTCTGAATGACCCTAGTATTCATTTAAATAAATAGGTTTAGTATATAATGTTAAACAAATAATAATATGCTCATGAAAACACAGAAAATAAATTTGTATTGTGATACTTTGATCTAAAACAGTTAATTTTTACACTTGTTATTTTACAATCTGACAATTAAATTGACCACCTTGTTTTTTTCTTATCATACTTGTTTGGTAGGCGTTAGTAGGAGATCCTAGAAAAAGGATCCAACTTGATCTATTGGAGTGCCACAACTTCCTGAAGTGTAGTTGCTGCACCAAAAGCCCCAAAATTCCAATGTCATCAATGCATGATACAACATTAATGTAAGATGTTTATTTCATTATACAAATGACTGAAGATCGTAATTTATTTTTAATAACAATTATGTTCATTTCGGCACAAGTCCAACCCATGTGCTAATGGATGGGTTGATTTTGGGTTGTACTATATCTCAGATGGCTTAAAAATTCTAACATTAAAAGTATTAGCTAAAAGGGGAATGGGTCAAACAGGTCAAACAAATTGTAAAAGTCATTTTTAATGCATATTATTTTCATTCAAAGATTTGGATTATTATTAATAATAGCATGTTTAACAGTCAAATCATATAGTTCTAAATCATGATTAACACCATATTTTTCTATACTTTCTTTAAAATGAACAAAAACATGTTTAACAGTCAACCTAACCTGGCCTGGTGGAGCCTGGTTTGACTCATACTAAAAGTGACTATTTCAATCAACACTCGTAATGACCTGTTACTCAACTACCAATCTATCCATATTGCCGCCTCTTGGGAAAGTGTACTTGTGGAGAAATTCGTAGCTTCCTTTATCACATAAACAAATCAGTACATTTTAATGATGTAAATTACAAAAATTGGCATGTGATTTGTTCGTATATTGGCTATCGCTCCTGAACTATAGTAATCGCATTAACCATCCATATATTAAAAATATGTTGCATTTTTGCTCCCTTTTCTGTTTCACAGCTGAGCTGTTAAATCTTTGTAAAAGGATGTTTAATCCTTTTCAAAATCACTAGGTTTGTCACCAGTCTGTAAATTTATGATCTCTGTAGGAAAAGTATATTTATATTTTAATTTTATTTATATATTTAATAACTTTTGTATATTTGCAGGTATACTCTAGCTCAGGAGCATGGTAATCTTATCAATCTCCATGATTGGTATCAATCTTTCAGAGCAATCATTTTGCAAAAAACCATTAAAGACAAACGCAAGTCAAAGGTTTCACCATCTCCCAAGAAGAGAAAGATAACCGCCGAACCTCAAAATATAACAGAAGCCTCTGTTCAGTATCCTTATTTTAGCATGCATTATCTATCTTCTGCTTGCATTTTATTAAGGGTTAATTGCACAAAAGACAACCTATTTTCATATTTTTATCAATAATAGGAACATACTTTATAAATATGACCAGAAATAGCAACTTACGTTCATTTTTACCAGCAATAACAATATAACTACCCCATGGTTGCTATGATTGGTAAAAAGAATGGAAGTGTGTTTTAAAGTACTTGGTTTTAATTATAGCAAAAACAACGGCTTCTCAGTTGGGCCCTAAAAACATTGTGCCGGCCGGACTGTATACTACTGCTTCAGTGTCTGTCTAGTATTGGTTTTGAACTGGTTCGGTCCCAAATTAAGCCAGAACCAACTGTTGGGGTAGGGATTCAAGCCCAATTCCTTACCTATACGACGTTGTTAAGCTAAGAAAATGTGGTATATATTTTGTTTAAAGATTGAGTCGGGTCTGAGACCTCACCCACAATATATGTGACCCTGTTCCGGTTTTCTATTATAAATTCGGCCTCAATCCAGTTTGGCTTGGTTTTGTGAAATCTTTAACCTCATCGTACAGAGCGCGGTTTTGTAGGGCAGTAACCGAGCTCCAAATCACAGGACTAGTTCGGATGCCTAGCAAGAGACGACAAGATTATGTGCAGAAGGTGACCTTTGGACTCTAACCCTTGAGCTATCATAATTATGTTGTAGCATGTATATCTTATAGCTATAGCTATAGCTATAAGCTATAGTTTCTGAACCAATTGTTATGTAATTTACAATCATTTATGAAAATGTTGTGGCGCTGATGTTTAAAATCAAATCGTAATTGAACACCTTGTTTATCAAAAACTCATATCTGATCGGTTTGAGTTATCGGATTATGTAACGCCTCAAAATTCATAGCTCATTGGTTTGAGCTCTTAAGTTGCTATCTAGGTTTTAAAAAGTGTGCCTAGGCGCAAGGTGAACCTTGAGGTGAGGAATGAGGCTTTTTGTAACACAAGGCGCATGTTGTACGAGAAGCGCAAGAAAAGCGCGATTTTTTGGGGAAAAATCCTTTCGAGGCGCGCACTTCTTATACAAGAGGTGTATTTTTTTGCTTCAAAGTGCTATAATTGTTGCTAAAGAAGTTATACATACGTGTAATTTATACATTAAAGCTTATATAAACATTATTTATAGCTATATTGTGACAACCCTAAAACCAAGGTTAAGTGATTTAATATTTTTTCATAAGTTGACAGTATATGTTTATATCTTATAGGAATGATTAAGGTAATCTTATTTGATCATATGAGTTCTTACATGCTTAATTGGATATGCACATATGATACGTGAACATGCTTGCATGTATGCATGTAAGTTTACGTGTGCATGTAGTTCTTATATGTGAATTTTATGATTATTGTATTTCTATGTCTAATTATCAAATTGTAAGATTATTTGATTAGTTATTTGAATGATAAATATCTAATGTTTACATTAAATAAATTAAGATTAAAACTTAATCAAACATTACCAAACACAGATTACATTAAGAAACTTTATATCAAAACTAAAACTAATCAAACCTTAAGCACTTAAACACCAACATAAACACAATCCTAATCCTACTCTCGGTTCATTAGAATGCTAATCAACCCGATTAAGCACTTAAATCTAAAACTAATCCTAAGTTTAATGACTAAGTAAGTCATTAGCTTCTTAAATTGACACCTAGTCGACCCATACACCCATCACCTCCACAAGCCGCCACCCAAGCACCACCCTAACACTAATCACACTAGTTGCTTGCCACCTATCCTAAATAGCTTGACTAAGTAAGCCTATAACCCTACCTCATCACTCTAAACACTAGAGTTAACGATGACGTTGTCCACTATCTTTGCAACTTCTCGGCCATAATGGGGTCACTACAACATCACAACCGCAATCTGCCACAACCATACCACCACAACCGTGAACCACCACACCGTAACCACACCTCACAACCCTCTCCCTCTCGGTTTTCAAGTCACCAACCTCATCTCCTTCATGCTTTCGGATTTCCAAACACCATCATCATTCTTGTTTCGGTTTTAACCATCACCGTCTTAGTTTAACTTCAACTAGCTTGTGATCAAACATCAAGGAATACCACCTCAATTGGATCATCAAGAAGTTCAGCCAAGCAAATCCTTTAGTTTTCTTCATCAAACAAGGTTAGATTTCCAAAATCTATAACTAATAAGCTTCAAGAGTGTTTATGTGTTTAAATAAACACATACAAACTAACTCTTGAAAGTTAAATCATCAAGAGTGTTCATAAGAATTCACAAACATTTGATTTTATTTAAAAATTAGTAAGAAATACGGATCCAAAATTTAAAACTTGGAAGTTGTATATAAGCAAGGGTTTAAACAAAAAGGTTACAAATAAAAAGGCTAAAAACCTTGATGTTGATGAATTAGATTAAATACTTGAATGACTGTGATTGTGGGAATAAAATTAGAAAATTTTTGAGAAATATTAGAAATAGTATTTTGTAAATTTTGATGTAATAATAATGGGTAGATTAATTGATATAATTTATTTAAGGAAATGAAAGAAAATTGTTATATAAAATCTCTGAATCTGGTAAATATTTGGAAAAATTATATAATAACCTTTATATTTTATAGGAATTATAGAATAAATTTGTGATTTAATTCACATATACGACTGAGTTGTATATTTTAGAATATTCTGTAATTAGAAATTGGGTGAAATATCTAGATAGTGAGTTAAATTATGAAAAATTCGCATAAATTATGATATTAAGAATAGAACAATATGTATGAATTTCGGAATTTTTAGTGATGTTTTAATATTTATGCTAATTTATATGAAACTTGTGAAAATTCCAAAAATTTGCATGTTATGAGTTATTAATCTGGAATTTTATGTGATAATAGATTTTAGAATGTTTAGGCCGGTAGATTTTGGTGATTTTTGAATAACAAAAACTACCGAATTAGAATTTTGGCAATTTTTGTGATTTAAATGCTAGATTTTTTAAAGGAATTAGATTTATTCTAACAAATAATTATTTTATAAGAATTATTTGACTTATTGGTTGGAATTAAGGTGAGTAACATGATCCCTTTCTTATTTTTAATTTTTGAGAGAAAAAACATACTGATTTGTGTTGAATTGGATGCATTTTTGAGAAATTTAATTTGTTATTGTCATATTGACACAACCATTCATTCGGAGGAGGAATCGTCAAATAATATAGGTAGCACTACTTAGGAAATGTCAACGTGCATATGTTGATATGAGGGCAACGGTGTTATATTATTTGATTGTGTGATTTGTATTTGACAATTATAAATCACTTAACATGTAGGTTTGGTTGTGAGTTTGTTTATGTTGTATCAATTCAAAATGATTAATATTGATTAAATCTATATTCTCACCAACTATTTGTTGACTGTTTTGAGTATGCTTTTTCAGGTCAGCATAATTTATTATAATCTCATGTATTCCTTCAACATGTATAGTGATCGGCACAACTACCTAGGAAAGCTGTGCATATGGTTGACTATTGATTTGTTTGACTTCAGCCTATACGTGGACGTACACGTTCACTACTAGCTGGAGATATGTGATGTGTTGAAGATATATTTTGATTTGGACTACAATATATAAGTCTAAGATGTTAGACAAAATTTTGTAATATGTAACCTTATAAATTATATATGAATGAAAACAATGTTTAAGTTATTGTTATGAATTTTATGTCTTGATAATCAATGTGTTTTGAACTAACGAGTCACACTCAAGCATTTTACGTTTCCGCCGGTATGTGACATATATTTTGGGTGGGTATGTTAAAATCCTATAGGATTATATTAAAAAAATTGTATAAACACTTAGCGCTTTGCGTACGAAAAGCCCTCCACTTTTGCGCTTCGCGTACGAAAAGCCCTCCGCTTTTGCGCTTCGCGTACGAAAAGCCCTCCGCTTTTGCGCTTCGCGTACGAAAAGCCCTCCGCTTTTGCGCTTCGCGCTTCCGTTTTAAACCTTGTTGCCTTGGTGCGCTTCTCGCTTTTTAAAACCAAGATTTCTATCACAATGGTTGTAGACGTGAAAAGAACAAAGGGAAATCGAATGGCAACAAGTTTTAGGATTTGATTTGATTATTTTGGTTACCTCAATAACCATATTAACCAAACCATCTATGATTTAACTGTTTTGTTATTTTGAATAATCTTTTTGGTTATGATTCAATTAATTTCCTAAATCTGTGTTTGTTAACAAAGCGATGTCCAAAGAAATAAGTGGCATTTGCGACAAGGAAACACTTCTGGAAAGTAGTGGATCCTATGTTTATAAATTGTACATAACTGCTAAAAAAGTTTAGACCATGATACAATAACAAATCTAAAATTAATTGTTTAAAATAGGTCTTGTCATGCACATAACGTTGTTATAACGAGGCAAAATTTGACTTATTCGTAATTTGTAATCAAAGTTGACTCAATTCTTACTATGTAATCTACCCTGGAATCTTAGCTCATATTCAACTTGAGTTAGCTAATGACTAAGTTAATTTGCTATTTTTTTTAGTTTGGTGACTTTGTATGATTCTTATAATGAAAATCTCAAACAAGTTAACTATAAACTCAAACTGTAGAACACATAAAATAAAATTATCAATATACCATGGAAATTAAGGAATAAATACAAGTGATATATATATGGATGATAAAAGCCCATGATATATAGGAGAGTAATTTTTAGTTTTATATTTATAAGAGTAAAATGTCATTTTCATCCCTGAAGTTTTATTGAATTTGGCATTTCAATTCAAAAACATTTCTTTTGTTATTTCAGTCACTGTGATTTACCAAATATTGTCATTTTCATCCACTTCACTAACTCCGTTAAGTTCTCTGTTATATATGAGGGCATTTTAGTATTTTTAACACCCTAATTTTCCAATTAAAACAAAGTTAATCAATAAAATATTCAATTAGAACTAAAAGAAAAATATGAAGAAACTAGTGAGACCGGCGCTTTGCTTTAAAAGTTTTGATTAACGCTAACTAGTTTAGAAACTCGTCTACTACAGGTGTTGTATGAAAAAATTAAATAATAATTACTTAGTACTAAAAAAACTTGTTGGAGCATATATAGTCATATATAGTGTGTCCGTCGCTTGTCGAATAGTCTAGGCTTAATGTAATACACCTGATATGTTGTAAACACATGAAACTGGGTCATTCGCAGGAGCATATGCGAATGAGACTCAGTCGTACGATTGAGCCATGCTAATGGACCAGCCGTGCGACTGAGAGATGCGATTGGGACATTCGT
>BJCM01061831.1:0-31897 GCA_018326385.1 Flaveria bidentis
ACATTCATTTATACGTACGGGTGTGAAAACCCACATCATAAAAACATTCATACATACATTTCCAGCCCCAAATCAATTGAAAACCAGTAAAAGAGGGGTTCTAGAACTCACCTTGACAACTCTTCGAGCAAGACTTCCTCAAACCCGACTGTAAGAGAGTTCGAACACCTAAACCCAACAAAACACACACACAATCGAACATACGACACACATAAGCACATAATCGACACAAGAACTTCTACGAAAGCCGTGTTTCACAAGATGAGTCGAGAGCTTCTCATACCATGCTCTTGGGGCTTGAAGGAGCTCGTAGAGAGCCTTATCTAGTTTGTAAACTCTGTCCCGATGATACGGATCCTCAAATCCTTCTGGTTGACTGAGCTACACTGTCTCCCGGATTTCTCCATGAAGGAATGCACTCTTGACATCTAATTGATAAAATTTGATGGCTGCCAAAAACCCTAATCTTATAAATTTAACATGAACCGAACCAAAATAGACATCATAAGATTCACAAGGGTGATCAGAACGTGGTTGCGGGTTTGATTTTAACCAGGAAACAACACACGTAACAAGATCTGAGCAAAACAAGAAGAACACGAAGTGGGTTTAACGTCAAAGAACCTGAAATAGATCCAGAAATCAAGAGCTCATGTTGCTAGAATGATTGTTAGATCATTCTAGTAGTAACCGACTCTGATACCAATTGTGAAGTCGCTGGATCGGTTGACATCCGAGCGCGTTCTTGACGGAAGGAAAAAGAAAACCAAGAGACAAACAAGATAAAGAATACTAATCTAATGGTTTCATTGATAAAACCTAATGATTACAAGCTCATTTAAACATAAGAATCAATAATCTTGGAACGGGGAGATCGAGCATGATCTCCCCTCTCATCCGACAACACCTATGCCCCTGGCACTCTCTCAAAACCCTTTTTCTCTCTACACAATGAAATTGTATTTATAGGCCTCAACCCATAACAGATGCGACTAGGCCCATTCGTACGATTGGGCCATGCGTATGGTTCAATCTTATGACTGGACAAACGAATGGTTCAGTCTTAGGAATGGCCTAATCGCATCTCTCAGTCGCACGACTGGTCCATTAGCATGGCTCAATCTTACGACTGAGTCTCATTCGCATATGCTCCTGCGAATGACCCAGTTTCATGTGTTTAAAACATATCAGATGTATTACATTAAGCCTAGACTATTCTTCAAGTGACGGACACACTATATATGACAATATATGTCCAACATGTTTGGTTTCTATTGAAGACTTTAAACAAATAAATTAAATGAATCGAAACAGGTACTAGGTTCGAATAACAAAACTGTTGGTGTTCGGGCGGTTTAATTGCATTTAGTTCTGGTGTTTTGGGTGTGGTGGGGTTGCTAGAGGTCGCCGAAGAAGTCGCTGGAGAACAAGGAAGGGTCGACGGGGGTGGTCTTGGTTTTAAACGATATTTACAGGTTTGGTCACTGTTGTTCTAATGTTTAACATTTTCTGTGAAAAGTTTATAACTTAAGTTTTATAAATGACACTTTTCACCATAAACTTAATTTAAATAATAAATTCATTTATAAAATATTTATCAAGCTTAATATATTTTAATAAGCCTTTTCATTTAGTTATTCATTGTAAACCGATAAATAAAGCTTTATAATTTTATGAAAAAGAATTATTTATAAATAAATAAATTATTATAATTTGTTTAAATGATAAATTTAATAAGACAATTGTCAATATTGATTAAATTGCACATTTAACGCATTTGATTCATTAAAATAAATAAAATAATTTTGAATAATGAATTTTCTATCGTATGAAAGTTCAAAGTGAGTTCGGATTTGGGTTATAATTTTGAATATAGGCGAATGTTACAATCTCCCCTAATTTAAGAAACTTCGTCCTGAAATTTAATCACGAGAAGACTAATTTCAAGGATATGAGGAAACTTTGATTTCATTTCACGTTCACAAGTGAATTCTTGGTAACGTTTAAATTCAATGAGTTTTGACTATGGTGTTTCACTACACTTAAGTTTGTTCAATTTCATGATTCATGATTTCATGGGTTTCTTAGATTCATCAATTTGATTGGAATTTTGGGCTTTCAAGCTTTGGCAATTTAGACAGTGCAAGACGATTAGGAAGGTTTGGTCACGAGAGAAGCACCAAACATTAGATCAATACGAGACTCAACTTGATGATGTTGAGAAATATATTTAAGACATTTTTGGATGAAATACGAATCTAGAGGAGATTTCTCAAAGAAGACAACTTTGGCATGATTCTTAGATAACATTGATATTTAAAAGTTGTATTAGCATAAAGCTGATATGAGAATCATGTTTGTTAAGATTAAAGGTACAATTTGAAATGATAGAATCAGTCGAAATGGATTTTCTAGAATGTGAATGGTTTTAACGGGAAGACATGTAGAAAGATTATTAAGAATCATTATGAGAATTGGTTAATGAGATTCAAAATCCAAGAAGACAAAATCAATGATAATACGATTCAAAATAACAAGATGTTTTAAGTGTAATTTTGGTTTACAAACCAAGGTAAATACGTTGTCTCATCAAAGTATTAGGTCAACCTAAAGCAGACATGTACCTATAAGTGGAAACTCACCCCAAGGGTTCCCAGGTAAGGTAAATGGATCCATCGGTTGATTCGGATTTATATGAATACCTTGGCTAGACATAACACCTCGGGATACAGGCGTCATGCCCTTCCAACATTACATGTTTCAAGTTATAGGACACAGACTTCGATGAAACATAAAAACCATGAATAATGATTCAAAGTTCAATTTGAAAACCATCTGATTTAGGCACAATGCCATAGAATATGATTTGAGAATCATGTGTGCATTGATAAGAATCAAGGTATAAGAATAATCATATAAAGTATATAATCATATAATCATGTATAAGAATATAAGGCACATAAATCTTATTTAATCATAATAAATACATGAGAGGACTCATGTATAAGGGTACTTAGTGATAGCCTAGGTCATTCCATGTCACACCCTGACCGACGGGGGAATCATCATGGCAGACGAATGTGAAACGATTGTTCATAGCTCATGGAACTAAATAAGTTGTAATAATATTCAATGCATTTTTCATTGTTTAATACTAAACAAATAAATCATTACAATACATCCAAGATTCAGACAACAAAATAAAATCTTTAGTTAAACAAGATCCAAGTCCTATATGAGCAAGAAGAATTCCTCAAAGTCGCATCCTGAAACATGTTAAAAATAAGGTCAACATATAATGTTGGTGAGTTTCCATGATTTTGTACATACATATAAAAACAAATTTTAAGAGGCAATTCATGTCATAGGTTAAGAAATATTACAAGAATATAGATAGCATAATGGTACAATCAAACCTTGACAAAGATATCCATAATAAGTTATAACAATTAGATAAGTGTACTAGGTTCCCATAATGAACAAACATACGCCATCAGGAGCTGGCAATAACCTCAGCTTAAGCACCAAATAGGCTTGGCAATCCCATAGATCTATGATATCGCTAGTCTAGCAATAATTAATGATTGTTTTTCAAGATGACTATCATAAAAGGCTCACAAATAACTCAAATAACAATTACAAGTTTATAAATAAATTGCTCGTGCATTACCAGTTTTAAGATATTTTATAAGTGTATGTTTATAAGATACAAATTTGCACCCAAAAGGTGTGAAATAAAGTAAAAATTGGCATGGAAAACTCATATAGAAAAATCACTTGATATAAGATGATCTTTAGCTAATATAAGATCTAGATTGCACCAATGATTCTTTCACGTATTACCAAAGCGTGTTTGTTCCAAGATTAAGTTATAAACGATTAAGTTCAAGAGACTAATTGAGGAGATCTAGGGTTAGTTACAAGGATTTGGGTTTGACAATTAAATTAAATAAGATAGTGTAGTTTAATCTTGATATTTTGTTTAAAAAAGATATAAAAAAGACAATAAATTGTTTATGAAATTAGATATTTAAGGTCACTAAAATATTTAATCCATAATAATTTGATTAAATAAATATTGAGTTATAAAGTGTGAAATAGTAATAATTAATGCAATAATTATTTATTTAATTTTGGTAAATAATTAATTGAATAATTAATTATCGAAATAAATTGTACAATAATTTGTTTGTTTTAAAACCATTTTTATAAAATTTTAAAACCATTTTTATAAAGTTTTAAAACTACGCCTTCAAATATTTATATAAGGTTTTTATAATATTAAACCATTAAAATATAGAGGAAAATAGAAACTTATATTGTTGATACATATGTCCCTAGTTTATGTACTTAATGTAAAAGTCTGTCATGACTTACATATGTGTAATGAAACATTGTAATAATATGTGATTTGTGTTTTGATGTTTACTTATATTTAATTCATATATATAACCTTATTATATAGGTTTGAAGTTGTTATATGATGATTCATGCTAATGGACCATACTATGGACCATACGCATGAATACATCATGCTAATGAACTAGTCGCACGACTGAACCAGACGACTGGATTAGTCGTATGAGTGAGACATGAGATTGACTCAGTCGCACGACTGAACTTCAGTCGTGCGTATGAATCAGTCGCATGGGTCAGTCGCACGACTGAACCATGCTAATGGTTCAGTCGCACAAATGAAGACTGGAAACCTATAAAGACCACTTAATTCGTAGAAAAATAGAGATTTTGACATATACTCATAACCTAGCCGTCCAAAGCGTCCAGAAAACTCTATTCCAAGTTCATAGTTTGCATCTGATCTTCTTCTACTCGTTCTTAACTTTTCTTTAATCGTTAGATTGATCGGGATTGCGTTCTCACTGATTGGATCGCCAATCAAATAGGATTACGTACTATTTGATCTGGTTTCATGCATAATTAGTTAGTACTCCGTACGTACACGGTCCTATCAAGTGGTATAAGAGCTTTGCTCTTGATTTTGCATGTGATTCTATTTGTTTCGGTATAAAAATCACGTTTTTCTTTCAAAAGAGTCATTCTTTTGTGTCAAAAAGTGTTTTCAACGCCTCCAGGTCTCAAAGTTTATGTTTTTCGGTATACGGAAGATTAGGGTTCTTGAAAAATTGTGTTTTTGTGTCAAAGTTTCAAAAACCTTTGATTTTGCAAAAACAGCAGCCTTCAGTCACATGATTGGCTCAATCGCACGACTGAACTCAATCGCACGACCGAACTCAATCGCACAATCCATTCGCACGATTGAACTCAGTTGCTCACTCATTCGTACGACTGAACAATCCTATTCGCTTGTCCCCCAATCACACTCTCCATACGTACAACTGAATCCAATCGCATGATTGAATCCATTCGCACACTTCAATCTCATACCTCATTCCCACGAGTGATCCAAGCACCTAGTCCATTCGCACGAGTGAGCTAGTCATGTTTTGAAGTTAAAAAGTTTAGAGAGATGGAAGATCAGTTCTGTGCTTAGACTGCCGGATGAGACTCCCGCATCCAGAACCTTCTACTTCTGGAAAACAAAATTGGAAATTACAATAAACCACCTAAACTTATAACGTTAGATGATTACCCACAATGGAAACAGAGGCTAGAGATCTATCTAAATGGAGTCGATCCCAATCTTTGGGAATCCATTGAGATATGTTATAGTATGCCCGTCGGTGCTGATGGTGTTAAGCTAACTTCGGGAGGTATGACTGACAGCCAGAAAGCTAAATACAATGCTGAAAGGAAGGTGTATGCCCTGTTGACTCAGTTGATAGCGAAGATATCTTCATCAATTTTCTAAGAACAAACAGGCGAAAAAGCTATGGGAGGCTTTGGAGAAAATATATGATGGGAATTCAACGTTGAAGGCATTGAAGGCAAAGGCTCTCAAGAAGGAGTTTGATAACTTCTCCTCAATCGAGAAAGAAAGCTTGGACGACTTTATCGACAGATTCTACCATTTGATGAATGAGTTGCACACTCATTGGGTAACCACGTCTGTGGAAGATAAAGTGTCAAGCTTTGGTGATGGTTTGCAGGAGAAATAGGACTCGTTTGTGTCTAATCTGAGACAGAAAAATATACTTGCAAAGTTAGACATAAATGATTTCATCCTGAAATTAAGGGAGGAGGAACTGAGGATGAAGTACATGTCACAGAAAGGATCCTACGACAAGAATCCTTCACTTTATAACTCATCTCCCCCTTTAACCAGTTCAGGCGCACCACTTCAAACTGCCTTTGTGTCTAGTTCAACAACTCCTTCCCAAACCACTGCTTAAGGCTTCGAAACGTCAAGGTCATCTTGCACCCAATATATAGTGTCTGAAGCAAATGCTACTAAGTTGAAGACCAAGAATCTCGGTAATATCACTGTGGAAGTTGCAAGGGAGCACATGGATCTTCTAGTAACTTGTTCATTCCTATGATGGTATAGTTTCATGGAAAATTGGAAACTTCCATCTTGCAAATGAAGATTACGAGCAGGTGGATGAAAATGAAATAGAGAGAATGGATATTATGTGGGCCTTGGCGAGTGCTGTCTGAAAGGCGAACAAGTTTGTGAAAAAGACTGGACAGAATTTGGTAGCCACAAAAGATACAACCTTTGGTTTCGACAAAACCAAAGTTATCAGCTTTAATTGTGGTGAAAAGGGGCATTTCAAACGTGAATGTGTAAAGCCTAAGAAAACAGGTAACGAAAATCCATTCTCAACTTTCAACTGTCAAGACAAAGACAAGAGTGGAACTACCTCGTCAACCAAAGAGACAAAGGCCTTGACTGCTTAAGGTGACGAAGGGCAGGTCTGGACCTTTAGTTTTGTGTCTCCGGGTGAATCAAACATTACTTATGTCGAGGGATTGGATGATGGCTCTGCAAGTGAAGGTGAAATCATAGTTGAAGAAGTACTTTCAGATAACAAAGAAGCTGTGAAGGTTGTAAATCACCTAATTGAAGAAGAACTCAGAATGACATGTTCAGAATCTCCAGCATCCGAAGAGTCAAATTCTGGATTGATGGCTGATTCAACTGAATCTTCACAGGTAGGAACAAAAGATCAACTTTTTGAAAAACATTCTTGTAATGAATGTAACAAATTTAGAGAAAGCATTGATTTGAAATTTTCTAGGTTATTAGACCACAATGATAGCTTTAGTAAACGATTTACAACTGTGGACATAAGCTAATCATATTTTGAAACAAAATGAGCACAGTTATGAAGAAAAAAAATCTTTTATGTAAACAACTACGGGAAACCGAAGTTGTTGCTTTTAATCAAGCTAATGATATATAGTTCTATTTAAATTCTTTGGAAGAAAGAAAGAAAGAGAAAGCAGTTTTAGAAGTCAAATTAAATTCTTTAAAACAAAAACTGCACAGTTCGACCAGTTCAACGAAATAATGGGGAAGGGTTTGGTTACAAAGTAGTCCCACCACCACGTGAGATCATGTTAAATACAAAATGTAGACCTGTAAATAACAACCCAATTAAGGATCATGTGGTATCCACTCCTCTGGTTAGTGATCCAGATTCCACTGGCAAACCGGTGAACTGTGTCACTAAACAAAATGAGTCTACTTTGAAATCAAAGGAAAAGATGCTTATTATAAATTTGGATGATAAATTTGAAAAGGTTAATGTAAAGTTAGGTTCACACATGTCTACTTCTGAACCCAAAGTGACCAAATCAGTTAACCAAACACCTGCTTCATGTCAAAGTCCAAATAAACTAAAGGCTAAAGATGGTAAAAGTGTGCAAACAATTAATTTTATTAAAGACGCAGATACATCTAAACCATTAGTGACTAAATCCAACCAGACTCATGTCATACCTGCATCGCAATCAACCCCACATAAACAGTTTCCTCAACATGTAGAAGGGAGATCATGCTACAGTTGTGGAAAGAGAGGACACATTCCTTCTAACTATCCTTATTATCAGACTCCAAGACAGAAAATTGAACTTTATGATACAAAACCCAGTTCTTTGAAAAGAAGTTCTATTACTCCACCAAAGAGAATTAATGAACTTAAAGTTCAAACTATAAGCCAGTCGTCTCTTTACCACAAATAGGCCTTACACAAAACTGGCTTACGGAAAAGAAAGCCAAGTCCATTGTCTGCTAATGAGATCAATAAGAAGAATGATATGCCCTCACCCTCAAATGGATAGTGGGTTGAGTTTATGATGTGTGATTCCTCTGGGTCACCCAAGCGAGCTAAGGCTTTGGTCCCAAACATAAACTGATCGTTTCCTTTGAATGTGTAGGGTGTCCTTTACAATGCTATCACAATTACCTGGATTGTTGATAGTGGGGCGTCCAGACACATGACCGGGAACTTGTTTCTCCTTTTCAGTGTTAAACAAATAAAAGAAGGACATGTATCATTTGCTGGGAATAAAGGAGGATACATCACCGCTCAAGGCGAAGTGGGAAACCAGAAAGTCAAGTTTGATAAGGTCAACTACATTCAATAACTATAGAATAACTTGCTTTTAGTATCCTAGAGATGTGACAAAGGATTCAAAGTTGTTTTTGACAACAAGAAGTGATACGTATTGAAGAAGGATTACAGTATCCCGGAGGATAAAATCTTAATGTCAGCTTCAAGATATAATAACTTATATGTCTTGGATCTATCAAAAGCCTCCACAACCAATCATAAAGTTCAATGCTTCTTATCAAAGGCAATAGAGAGGGACTTGATCTCCTAGCATAGGAGAATGGGACACAAATCCACGGAAGATGAATCATCTAATCCAGAACGAATTATTGAAGAGTAAATGTCAAGAATTTTCAACTTCTGGATTTTTTTGTAGCATGTAAGAAAGGTAAACAGACTAAGAAGTCTCACAAGGCAAAGAAAGTAAATTCCATTTAATTGCCTCTCGAACTTCTACACATGGATCTATTTGGTCCAGTCAGCACCAAAAGCATTGCTAGTGATTTGTATTGTTATGTAGTCACTGATGATTACTCAAGATTCTCTGGGGTAATGTTTTTGAAATCCAAATCAGAGACATTTGAATCTTTGAAACAACTGGTACCTACGTTGAATCACTCTACAAGCTTAAAGTGAGACAGATTCAGTCAGACAATGGCACAGAGTTCAAAAACTAGTGGATGGATGGATTCTGCAAAGAGAAAGGAATTGTACACGAGTTCACATCTGCCTACACTCCACAAATGAATGGAGTTGCTAAACGGAAGAACAGGAGCTTGATAGAGATAGCAAGAACGATGCTAGCAGACTTGAAATTGCCCACCCAATTCGGAACGAGGCAGTTGCCAATGCATGTTACATCCTCAATCGAGTCTTGGTGGTTAAACGTAATGGTAAAACGTGTTATGAGTTGCTCAAGCGACGTAAACCTAATCTGGAGTATCTCGAACCATTCGTCGCACCATGTACACCGCTGAAGAAAACTTAGTCAGGGATGTTTAGTGAAAAGGCTGATGAAGGGATATATCTAGGATAAAATATATTGAACAAGAGAGTTTATAACAACTCAACGGATCAAGTAGAAGTGTGGTGCAACTTTGACGTTCAGAGATACACCACCCCCTGCTGGAATGGGACCCACATTATTTTTCGACTATGATGGATTCTTTAAGTCCTTCAACATCCCTCTCTCCCTTCCTGATGATGAGTTATCGACCAAAATGATGTACAATGTCTTAAACACACCGTCACTAGACTAGACAACATCATGTTCACAATGTGAATCTTCTAGTCCTTTAGGGGGAGCACTTGAGGTAAGCGACTCCTCCTCTGACGATGAAGAAGTGGAGAATGATCAAGTGGATCAGGAGGAATAGGTTCCTGCTACTAAAAGTATACAAGCATCGGATGTTAATGCTTCTGACACTTCGAAACATCACACTCCAATGACTACAGATACTAAACCGAGAATTAAAATTCTTGATCAGGAAGCAGTTGTTCCCACTACTCCCGGATCCCAACTAAATGTATTTCATCCTCTGGACAATGTCATAGGAGATGTAAAATCGGGAGTACAGACATGAAATCAGCTATACTCAGTTGATTATGCCTCAGTCATGGAAAAAGGTTATCTTCATGATGGTGCCTATCGATGTTTCTCAATTTGAGCCAAAATATGTAAGTGAAGCCTTAAACGATGAGGCATGGGTTAGTGCCATGCAAGAAGAACTCCTTCAATTAAAGAAGCTAGGAGAATGGACACTAGTGGATAGACCAAAAGGTGCTAAAGTAATGGGCACTAAATGGGTCTTGAAATGGAAGAAAGATGACCAAGGGGTCATAATAAGAAACAAGGCTCGACTTGTGGTTCAAGGTTTTAGACAAGTCGAAGGGATTGATTACAATGAAGTGTTTGCACCTGTGGCTAGAATGGAAACAATCATGATCTTCTTAGCCTATGCATTTTACATGAAGATTAAAGTTTATCAACTAGATGTCAAGAGTGCGTTCCTTCATGGTGAAATATGTGAGATAGTGTATGTCAGTCAACCCGAAGAATTTGAGGATCCTTATCATTGGGACGGAGTTTACAAAGTAGATAAGGCTCTCTACGGGCTACATCAAGCCCCAAGAGCATGGTATGAGAAACTCTCAACTTATCTAGTGACACACGGTTTTCGAAGAGGAGTTATTGACTATACACTGTTCATCAAAGAAAAGGATGGTGACTTACTGCTCGTACAGATTTATGTTGATGGCATAATCATCGGTTCCAGAAACGAAGAGTTATGTAAAGACTTTGAATCTATAATGAAAGCAGAATTTGAGATGAGCGGGATAGGGGAGATGAAGTTCTTCCTAGGATTACAGGTGGATCAGACACTAAAAGGAATCTTCTTACATCAGACTAAATATGTAGGGGACATCCTTAGTAGGTTTGACATGGAGAATGCTTTAGCTGCTGGAACTCCACTCGCCACGAACCACGATGTGGCACCCCACGAAAATGGTGATCCGGTTGATGCTATAATCTATAAAGGAATAATCAGATCCCTTATGTATCTCATATAATCTCGTCCTTATATCATGTATGCGACCTGTCTTTGTTCCAAATATCAGGCGAAACCAAAAGTCAACCATCTCATAGGTGTTAAAAGGATTTTCCGTTATCTGAAGGGTACTCCAACACTCGGGTTGTGGTATCCTCATGACGATGACTTTGAGCTTACAGCGTATAGTGACTCGGATTATGGCGGTTGCAAAATGAATTACAAGTCAACATTAACAGGATGTTAGTTCTTTGGTAGACGGTTAGTCACCTGGCAGTGTAAGAATCAGACCTTCATTGCTATGTCAACATGTGAAGTTGAATACATTGCTGCTGCAAGTTGCTGTTCAGAAATCATCTGGATTCAATAGCAAAAGCACGACTACGGTTTGAAATTTTCTAACACCCCTATCTATGTTGCTAATTCTGCTGCAATAGCCGCAACTAAAAATCCGGTCCAACATCCTAAAACTAAACACATCGGCATTAAATATCACTTTATATGTGACTGTGTTGAAAAGCAATTAATCGATGTGCTTAAAATTAATACTAATTTTCAACACATCGACCTCTACACAAAAGCATTTGATAAACCAAGATTTATATCTATTAGAGGTTAATGTCATGAAAAAGAAAAGTGATATGATTTCAGAGGAAGAAATTGCCTAGTCCGACATTCTTTAATTTTACTTTATTTTATTTTATTTTATTTTATTTTATTTTCGTGTTTATTAAAATCCAAAAACACAAAAATATTTTCGGTTTTAGAATTTTATGGGGAGAATAGGTTAGATTAGTATTAAATTAGCTGTTTTATTTGATTACTTAAAATAATAATAATAATAATAATAATAATAATAATAATAATAATAATAATAATAATAATAAACGATGGAGGAAAACAACTTAGATACAAGAAATGAAATCAAATCTGTAATACTGATTCAATGTTTATGGAAAATGATAGTAAACAGGGAAAAAATTGTATGGGACTTTAAAAGATTTTAAATGATAAGATGCAAAATTTACAGTATAAGTCTGAGAAGTCTAAGCACAATAAAAGGAAAAATGATAGTAAAACTAACATGCTACTGTGGTAACATAGAGAAAGTAGACCACGAGGTTGCTAGTTCATTATATGATATGTGGGTAGATTCAACACAATAGATGAGTAGACCTAATTGGCGGTTTAAAATTCAAACTAAGTAGTTCAACTTGTTGTGGGTTCCCATCCTATCCCTGGTTAACACATTCAATGTAGTTCCAATAAGTGGTGAAAAGCAAAATAAACACCATAAATATGTGCTGACGACCATAAATATGAGCAAAGCACATGGAAAAATGCAAAATGCAACTAAGCTAATAACTTATGTTATTGGTGCGTTATGTACAAAAAGAAAATAAATGTTCTAACAAGAAGATAAGTTTTGTGTCTCTCTGCTGTGCGGTGGCACTGACCTGAGGATAAACATAACCTAAATATTCTAGAATTCATTGTTGTTTATGCCTCTCTGCTGTGCGATGGCACTGACCTGAGGCTTGGCATCTCTTTGAAAGCTCTTAGAATTGTTTCTTCTTGAAATATACCCATAGACCGCTCAAAAATCTCCTGAGGAACGTTGATTACCATATAAGCGTGGGATCCACAAATGCGTGTTATTAAACCTTAACAAATCACCAATATGTGTCAAAAATCTATGTATGGATTTATGAGGACAAATATACTGATAATCATGGTGAGCTGCAGTTCTTGAAAGTCGAAATCATTGCGTGCATCTTGTAGCTCTAGTATGATTTCCTAAAATTTCTATTGACTCTTGGTCAAAACAAGAATCTCGCATCAAAAGAGTTTATTAAAATATTCCAAATGATTCTGATATACCTGTATGATTGCATTATGAGTCGTACCAGAAATAATAAAATTGAATTGAAGCTGTGTTGTCTAGGAAGTAAAATTGGTTAGAAGTACTCTAAGAGATTTAAATCCATCTCCAATCAAAAAATTACTCAATTATATCTTCTTTTGTTTTTAAATTTCTAGATGTTTGTATCTATTTATTTTAGTCATTTGGTAGGTAAAAATCGGACTATACATCTGCATTCCATCTATGAATCACTCACTAAAAGAGGTCATGTCCGAGGTGACTAATCGGGTTTTTAAAAGTATCACGTCTGAGGTGATCAATAGCTTTTAAATTAATAAGGTCATGTCTGAGATGATCATCGGTCATAACGTCTTATAAATAATTAACAGGTTAAATGTTGAATGTGCATGAGGTTAAACTCATAAGTCTAGGTCATTCGCACCATTAGATAATGAGTATGAGCCAATCGCACGATTGAACCATACGTATGGACCAGACGTACAATTGGACCATTAGCATGGGTCAATCCATGTGATTGGATCACCAGAATGAACCAATCGCATGAATGGAAGGAAACGACTAAGTCAGTCGCACGACTGAACCCCAGTCGCACGACTGAGCCTCAGTCGCACGGATGAAGCGTGCGAATAGGTCCAGTCGCACGACTGAAGGTAAAATAAGTGTAAATAGGGTGAAGTCGGTCGCACATTCTCGTCACCCTTCAATCGCTCCTAAATCGCACGAAAGCAAAGTTACTCTGCCAAAATTCAATTTCATTGATTTCGCATTGCGATTGTGATACTAACGTGTACTCTCTTCATCTATAGGTAATTAGTGACTGAAATCACACAAAATGTTCAGTTTAATCAAGCCCTAATGACCTAAATTGGTCAAAACAAGAACCAAGACAACGATGTCAAAATATACCACCAAAATGGACTAAATCGTTAATTTAAAGAATATTCGGTGTTATTTTGAGTTTTTACGAGTCTAATGAGCCTAACCACAACGTTTAACAATAAGTATAGACCAAGAACTGATTTAACAGTGTCGAACAGAGATTCATGTGAATGGACATGCCGATGAACGTCAATCGCACGATTGAGCTGGGCGTTTGATTCAATCGCACGAATGAACCATGCGTATGAGTTTAGTTGCATGACTGGGTCAACCACATGGGACAGTATACAACAAAACCCAGTCGTAGGCTCAATCGTACAACTGAGTTCAATCGCACGACTAAGACTCAGTCGCATTGTTCATTCGCACGATTGAACAAACTGATTCAAGCTCATTAAAATTCAAAGGTCATCCATTTACACAAATTCTAACGTATATGTATCTTGTGTTACAGCAACGTGACTAGTAGATGGACTATGAGAATGAAGCACAACTTCTGTGATCATCTTGACGTCACATCTCAGAACGCTTCTGAGTTCACAGGGATTATTACATTTTTACGGAGATCGAGGATCTTCAAGGCTATCTCTACTCCATGCACACCATGCTGATCGATTCAATAGGATTTCTGGGAAGCGTTGTAGTAGACAGGTCTGCTGAGCCTTATCGCATTCGGAGTTCTATTTTTGGTTAGGAGATTGAGATCAACAAGGATGATCTGAGGAGGGTCATAGAGTTGGGTGATGATGGTGACTGCCCAACCAGGCTGCATCCACTGATGGTTCGAGGATGTTTCCTTCGGATCAAGTACGATGGGGACATTAATGCAGTTGTGCTCAACAAGAGCAACCTGTGCCCCCAGTTCAAGTACTTGGCCTATGTGCTGCTCAAGTGCATAGCCTCAAGGAAGAGAGGCTTTGATTAGATGTCTGATCAGATCCAGAATGCTTACGTGGCACTAGTACTGAATCATCCATTCAGTTTCTCGGATAATATTCACGTACATGGTATAGAATATAGAGGCCAAAGGCAAGTAGGCTTCTGCATGTACCCTCGTTTCCTGCAGATGATTATTGACCAGAAGATTCCTTTGCTGCCTATGGAGAGAGATGAGGCAGTTACACTTAAGGTTATGGATGACACCACCCTTAGGAGGATGAAGGTGTACCGGGGCAAGCAGGTGAAGCCCCCGTTAAGGAGATTGTTTGGGCATCTGGCCCGGGATGACTACTTGGCACCCAGTCGCAAGAAGTGGCATCACGATGATAGTGATTCGGATTCTGAGCCTATAGTTTTTCCCACCGACGACGACCATGATGATGACAGTGGTGATACAAGCCCCACTCCATCTAAGGTCACTGCCACTGATATTCTATCTCCACCATCCACTCAGGGTGAAACTTAGCGGGCTGCGTTTCATCAAGGCTTCCTACCAGATGAGAGGAAGAGTCAGATGAGAAGCCGCTAGTTAGGACAGTGGGAAGCAAGGTTGTTGCAACAGAGAGAGGGATTGTGGCAGTTGGTGGACGCCAGGGTGAGTCCAGGGATACTACTATTACTGATACAGATCCATCATACATCCCTGACCATCCCATCAGCCCAGGGGGAGCATCCTCTTCCTAAGGGTCAAGAAGAAGAGAATGGCTAGCCACATGGCATGAAGAGCAAGAGTAGGAGGATTACACTTATCACCACCACATCCACCACCTCTACCACAACTGCCACCACCACTATCACACCTCCTACTACCACTACCAAACATCCCACCACCACTACCACACCTCCTACCATCACTACCACAGCCACCCATTCACCATCCACTCCTATTCCACCTCCCATATTCACCACATCCACCACCACTACCACCACCCAACGAGCCAGGACCTCTAAACAAGTCCCAATGAGCCATGGACCCTCTCTACCCTCTATCGGGGTAGAGGAATAGCAAGCCAACCTCAACTGGATGGTGCTAAAGCTGCTTGCTGCCAATGAGCAAAGAGCTACACAGCTAAACCAGCTTATGGAGCTCAATGCTGCTCAAGCTCAGAAGATTACACAACTACAGGAACAGAATGCACATTATTTAAAGAGGATAGAGGAACTAGAGAGAAAGAACAAGAAGATCATGCTTAGGCTGAAAGGATCCTAAGATTAGCCTTAAAAGATCAAGGAAGGTGATGATGATGACAATAATGATGATGATGATGATTCTGGTGAAGAAGATAAGGGTGATGATGAAGGACTGAGTGGAAAGAAGAGAGGAGATGATGATGAAGAAGAAGGTGATGCTGCTGCATCAGCCTCTACTTAGGGTCAAGAAAGGCGTACTAAGAGATCTCAAGATCAAGGAGCATCGTCTTTAGCTCCTCCAGTTGAAGAATTGTCCGATCAAGATAAAAGTAAAGATTAGATGTTTTGTATTTAGAAAACTTTTGTACTTGATTCAAATATTACATTAATGTAATTTATGACTATCTATGCTTAAATGTCTTAAATAACTACTAATGATTGATGTGTTAAATGTTTAAATCAAGTAGATAAAACTTCCCAACAAGATGAATATGATATTGCTCCCCTTCAGCAAATCAAGTATCAATTCACAATGATTCTTGATTTGCAAGGGATTGTGAGAAGGTCAATGAGCTACACTTCCGAAGAAGGAGAAATTATTCACGATCTGACCGACGACCAACTTGCGGAGATGTTTAGACTAAATCCTGATGAGCCCGTCAAAGACCCTCCAAAGGTCAATGTTATGAGTGATGATGAGCTGAACGAGGATGATGAAATAGAAATAGAGGATGTCATGACTGACCACTATCTAGAGTACACTAACCAATAGGGAAATGTGCTTCCTAACTTGAGTGATAGTCTTGCCAGTGCTACATTTGTAAAGCTGGATGAGATGGAGAAAGAAAAGGATAATGATCAAAGCCAAGCCCAAGCATCGGATGTAGATGTTGATATCAAGAAGGCTGAATGGGCAGCTTGGTTTGCTGAAATAAGAGCCCAGCGGAAAGCTCCAAAGCAGAATGCCTACACCAAACTCTACAAAGTCAAGAAACATCAAAAGGTGTTTGGCAAGATCATAGCTTGGGCGTATTTTGAAGATCTAAATGTTTATGTTGTAAAAAGGGAGAAGGGAATAGAGTACTTCTGGTATCCTCATGACCTGAAAAATCTCCCAGGCTTTGAGCTCAACAAACTAGCATGGTTAAATCTACTTTATAATGATCCAAGGAAGATGTCAGGTTGGTTTGAGTCTGCATTAAAGAAAAAATACCACACCAGATCGGTGAACTTCAGACCTCAACAACCGAAGAGGTCCTCCGTGCACAATGTTTAAGATTCCCTTACAGGCAATGGATTAGGACTTCACTCCACATTTCAAAATGTTGGTATTATGACTAGAGGATGGGTGAAGCGGTCAAAGTTCTAAATAGAGAAGATAAAATGGAAACTATCAAGGTATTCGACCCAGTGTGGCTTACCAACTTGTCTGCAGAAGATATCTACACTGTATACAAGTGGCCACTATTCTATTACGCGCAAGATATTATACAAGCTCACCAATTCCGGAATGTGATACGACTCTGCTTTGCATTTGAAATACACGCAGGAGTCATAAGAGAGGAGAAGTACAAGAGGTTTGAGGAGCATATGAAGAATCTCAGACATTAGAATAAACTAGGTCCAAGGGGGAGTTTGTTGATACATATGTCCCTAGTTTATGTACTTAATGTAAAAGTCTGTTATGGCTTACATATGTGTAATGAAACATTGTAATAATATATGATTTGTGTTTTGATGTTTACATATATCTGATTCATATATATAACCTTATTATATAGGTTTGAAGTTGTTATATGATGATTCATGCTAACGGACCATACTTATGAACCATACGAAAGAATACATCATGCTATGAACCTGTCGCACGACTGAACCAGATGACTGGATCAGTCATACGAGTGAGACATGAGATTGACTCAGTCACACAACTGAATTTCAGTCATGCATATGAATCAATCGCATGGGTCAGTCACACAACTAAACCATACTAATGGTTCAGTCACACGAATGAAGACTGTAAACCTATAAATACCACTTAATTCATGGAAAAATAGAGATTTTGACATATACTCATAACCTAGCCGTCCAGAGCATCTAGAAACTCTATTCCAAGTTAATAGTTTGCATCTGATCTTCTTCTACTCATTCTTAACGTTTCTTTAATCGTTAGATTGATCGGGATTGCGTTCTTACTGATTGGATCGTCAATCAAGTAGGATTCCACACTATTTGATTTGGTTTCACGCATAATCAGTTAGTACTCTATACGTACATGGTCCTAACATATATGGTTCATAATTTTAAGAAATTAAATATAAGTTCCTAAAATAGTTTTAATTAACACAAATTATTTTTATTTTATTGTATTATTAAATTATAATTTCTAGAATTAAATGAAAAAATAATATTAAAAAGGTTTGAGGGTGCCCGGCTTCGAACCCGAGACCTCATGTATATGAATGATGCGTGTTGCCAATGGGCTTCAAGCCCATATCTGATTTCCTTTGAATAATTAGATTTATAAATTTTTTAAAACGAAAATCCCACTATCACATGAACCCTAGTTTTCGATTGGATCCCAATTGAACATGAATTCGAAGTTGTTAACCCAATTAATCATAGGGATTTTCTTTCCCATATGAAATAAAGTGTGAGGATGTGTTTAATATCTTGATTGGTATAGATTTGATAGAAATGAAGACCAAGAACAACTGCGACTGGAAAGGTATCGATTTAGTACGATGATGGTTATGTTAGTCCAATTGCTCTTACCGGAAGATTCTTTGAGTCTAGCTGTTGACTAGGCCGTGGTTTGATGGATGCATGGTGATGGAAACAATATTAGTGTGAGTTTCGGATGCAATTGGGAGTGTGAGTAGTTTTAAGGAATCAAGTGAAGCGTTGTTAGGACCGTGTACGTACAAAGTACTAACTGACAATGTGTGTACCCAGATCAAATAGTGCGGAATTCTATTTGATTGGCGATCCAATCAGTGAGAATGACAACCCGATCGATCTAACTATGAAACAAACATTAAGAGTTGATTAGAAATCGATCAGGAACGAACTATGAACTTGGAGTAGGTATTCTGGACACTCTGGACGGCTAGGTTACGAGTATGTGTCGAGATTCTATCAAGTCTCCTGTTTTTCCACAAATTAGGTGGTATTTATAGGTTATGGGTTTCCAAACGTATGACTGAACCATTAGCATGGTTCAATCGTGCGACTGAATCATTGCGATTGATCCATACGCACGACTGAAGGTTGAGTCGTGCGACTAAGTCAATCTTATGTCTCAATCGTGCAATTGATCCAGTCTCCTGGTTCAATTGTGCAACTGGTTCATTAGCATGAGATATTCATGCGTATGGTCCTTTAGCATGGTCCATTCACATGAAGACTCATACGACTAAGTTTGAACTCATTTCTCAATCATTATTGACTAAGAACTATGCACAACAACCTCAAACCTATATAGTAAGTTCATTATACTTCAACACACAATAATACAATAAAATATTAAACATTATAAGCATCAACCACATATTATATTTCATTCAACTTATTCATTACATATGTGTAAGACATGACAAACTTTTACATTAAGCTCATAAACTAGGTACATATATGTATCAACAAACTCCCCTTTGGACCTTGTTTAATCTATGGTATGACATTCTTCATATGCTCATCAAATTTCGTGTACTTTTTCTCTCTTGTGACTCCTGCATGTATTTCAAATGCAAAGCAGAGTCGTATAACATTCTGGAACTGGAGAGCTTGTACAATATCTTGCGCATCATAGAATAGTGGCCACTTGTACAATGTGTAGACATCTTCTGCAGACAAGTTTGTAAGTCACATTGGGTCGAATACCCGGATAGTTTCCATTTTTCCCTCTCTATTTAGAACTATGACCGCTTCGCCCGTTCTCCAATCATAATACCACCATTTGAAGTGCGGACTGAAGTCCTGAGGCATTTCCCTTACGGGAATCTTGGACATTGTGTGTAGGGGGCTCCACTTCAACACGACTTTAGGCTTTCCAAATATAGGATCCACTTCAGACCTACGAATGTACCTCTTCGGTTGTTGAGGTCTGAAGTTTACCCATCTAGTCTCGTACTCCTTCTTTAGAGCAGCCTCAAACCAACCTAACATCTTCCTAGGATCAGCATATAGCAGGTTTAAGCATGCCAGTTGGTTGAGCTCAAAACCTGGGAGAGTCTTCAGGTTGTGTGGATATTTGAAGTACTCTATTCCCGTCTCCCTCTTTAAAGCATAAACGTTTAGATCTTCAAAATACGCCCACACAATAATCTTGCAAGACACTTTCTGATGTATTTTGACTCTGTAGAACTTTGTGTGGACATTCTGCTTTGGCGGCGCGCATTGGGCTTTCATCTTTTCAAAACAAGCTGGCCATTCAGCCTTCTTTATATCAACTTCTACATCCGAGGCTTGGGCTGTACTTTCTTCTTTTTATTTTTCTTTCTCCATCTTATCCAGTTTGTCAAATGTAGCACTGCCGAGAGTGTCACCCAAGTCGGGGATCACATTTTCCTCTCAGTTAGTGTACTCTGGATAGTGCTCAGTCGTGACAACCTCAATCTCTATTTTGTCGACATCGTTAAGCTCATCGTCACTTGTTAAATCAACTGTAGGGGCATCTTTGACCAGCTCATCTAGATTTACCCTAAACATCTCCACAAGATGCTCATTGGTCAGGTCGTGTATGATTTCTCCTTCTTCGTGAGTGTAGCTCACCGACCGTCTGACAATCCCTTGCAAATCAAGAATCTTTGTGAATTGAGTCTTGATTTGCTGAAGGGGAGCAATATCATATTCATCTTGCTGAGATGTTTGATCTGCTTAATTTAAACATTTAACACATCAATAATTAGTAATTAATCAATACATTTAAATATTAGATAAATATATATAAACATTAATTACATAACTATAATACAAGATTTAAGTACAAAAGTTTTCAAATATATAAACATCTAGTCATTACTTTTGTCTTTACCTGTCAACTCCTCAACTACATGGTCCGAGATTGATGCTCCCTGATCTTTGCTCTCTTGGTCCGCCTTTCTTGACCTTGAGTAGAGGCGGAAGTAGCACCTTCACCTTCATCATCATCATCATCACCTCTCTTCTTACCCCTTGACTCTTCATCACCACTTTCATCTTCTTCACCAGACTCATCATCATCGTCATCATCATCATCATCACCATCATTACCATCACCAACACCTTCACCTTCCCTGATCTTTAGAGGCTCCTCCTTTGATCCTTTCAGCCTTAGCATGATCTTTTTATTCTTTGCCTCCAGATCCATAATCATTTTGACCGAATGAGCATTTTGCTCCTGAAGCTGTGTAATCTACTGAGCTTGAGCAACATTAAGCTCCATCAGCTGGTTTAGCTATATAGTTCTTTGCTCATCAGCAGCTAGCAGCTTTAGCACCATCTGGTTTAGGTTTGCTAGTTGTTCCTCTACTTCGATAGAGGGTAGAGTGGGTCCAGTGGTGAAGGTAGGGTGGGTTGAGGTACCTGCTTGGTGGCTGGTAGTAGTAGTGGTGGATGTGGTGAATATGGGAGGAGGAGTGTGAGTGGGAGTGGGAGGTGTGGAAGTGGTAGTGGTAGTGGGAGTGGCTATGGTAGAGGTAGTGTTGGTGGTAGGTGTGGTAGAGGCAGTGGTAGTTGTAGGTGTGGAAGAGGTGGTGATTAGTGTAATCCTCCTTCTCTTCCCCTTCATGTTGTAGGGCTGAGCCATCCTCTTCTTCCTTGATCCTTTGGTAGAGGATGCTCCCCCTTGGCTCATGGGTTGTCCGGGATCTATGAAGGATCAGTGACAATGGCAGCAGCATCCCCGGACTCGCCCTGGCATCCACCAACCCTAACAATCCTCCTCACAGTGGCAACCACCTTGCTGCCCGCTTTCCTCACTAGAGGCTCCTCATCCAACTCTTCCTCCTTATCAGGACAAAAGTCTTGGTGGAATCCAGCAGTCTCAGTTCCACCATGGGTGGATGGTGGAGATTGAATATCTGTGGCAGTGGCCCTATATTAGGTAGGGCCTGCATCTCCACCATCACCACTGTGATAATCATCAGTGTCGTCAGTGGGTAGAACAATCGACTCAGAATCCGAATCACTGTCATCATGACGCCATTTCTTGCGAGCTGGCGTGACGTGATCCACTCGGGCCAGATGCCCAAACAATCTCCTGACAGGGGGTTTCACTTGCTTCCCCCTGTACACCTTCATCCTCCCTAGAGTGGTTTTATCCATAACCTCTAACATTATTGCTTCGTCCTTCTCCTTGGGTAGTAGAGGGAGCTTCTCATCTATAATTATCTGCAAGAACCTTGGATACATGCAGAAGCTCTCCTTACCCTTGGCCTCAAGGTTCTCGTCCATGTAGGAAAAGATCATGTTGGAGAAGCTGAAGGGGTGATTCAGCACCAGTGCCACGTACGCATTTTGGGTTTGGTCAGAGAGATCATCAAATCCACCCCTCCGTGAAGCCATTTACTTCAGAATGACATGTGCTAGGTACTTGAACTGGGGAAACATTTTGGTTTTGTTGAGCACACCTGTTTTGATGTCCCCATTGTAGTTCATCCGTAGAAAACATCCCCTTACGGTAAGAGGATGTAACCTGGTTGGGTAGGCAACATCATCACCCAGGTCTAGTACACGTCTAAGATCCATTGCAGTGACCTCAATCTCCTGGCCAAAAATAGTGTTGCGTATAAAGTAAGGCTTAGTATATCTGTCAACTGACGCACCTTCCCAGAAGGCCTGCTTATAGACTAGTAGGGTGTGCATGGTGCAGATATAGCTCTGTAGATCCTTCATCTCCTCAGAAATGCAATGATACTAGCAAGCTTAGTAGCATTCCGGGTGGTGGCATCCAGGTGAGCACAAATGTTGTGCTTGGTGTTAATGATCCACCTATCTGCCATGTTTCTGTAACACAAGACACATAAAAATGAGATTTGTCCATAACAGAAACTATTGAAATTTAAACTGTTCTAAGATCAGTATGGTTCAATCGTGCGATTGAGCTATACGACCGAGTTTAGTCGTGTGATTGAGTATGCAACTGAGTTCAGTCGAGCAATTGAGCATGTGGTTGAGTTCAATCGGGCGATTAGAGCATGCGGCTGAGTTCAACCGGGCGATTGAGCATGCGGATGAGTTCAATCGTGTGATTGAGCCCCTACGCCTTCTTCATTTGGTCGATTGAGTCATTCGCCCAGTTCAATCGTGCGATTGAAGTTCATTCGGAGTGTCCATTCGCCTAACTCTTTGTTCGACACTCTAACCTTGAATCTAGCTCAAATCTTGAAGTTAAACATTGTGTTTAGACTCTTTAGGTTCGTAGAGACCCTAATATTCACTGTATATCCTTCATTTTAATGATTATGTACATTTAGGAGGTCTATTTGAAAGTTTTTACCGATTTCTTGATTTTAATCAAATTACAGTTAGGGTTTGATTACACCATGCATTTTGTGCGATTTCAATCTCTAAGTACCTGTAGAAGATGAGAGTTCACGTTAGTAACACAATCTCAATGCGAAATCAACGAAATCAAATTTTTGCAGAGTATGTTTGCTTTCGGGCGATTTGGGAGCGATTAAAGGCTGATGAGAATGTGCGACCGACTTCACCCTATTTATACTCATGTTATCTACAATCGGGCGACTGCACCTATTTGCACGCTTCATTTGGGCGACTGGAGCTCAGTCGTGTGACTGGCTCAGTTAGTAACGTTCAGTCGTGCGATTGGGTTTTAGTCGTGCGACTGACCCAGTTAGTCACATTCAATCATGCGATTGGTTCACTCTTGTGATCCAATCGTGTGGATTGACCCATGCTTATTGTGTAGTCGTACGTCTGGTCCATTCTTGTGGTTCAGTTGTGCGGTTGGCCCATATGTATGATCCAATCGTATGACTGGTCCAAACTTATAGTCTAGTCGTGCGAATGGCTCATACTTATGAGTTTGACATTATGCACTTTAAAATAGTTAACATTTTAATTATTTATAAGATGTTATGACCGATAATCATCTCAGACATGCTCTATTTAACTAGAAAAACTATTTGATCACCTCAAACGTGACCCATTTTAATGAGTGATTTACAGATTTAATGTAAATGCATAGTCCAACTTTTACCTATCAAATGACTAAAATTGATAAATAAAATAACTAGAAATAAAAAAAAAGAACTTAGACATGTTTTTGTATTTTTGATTTCAGATGGATTTCAAACCTATTAGAGAACTTCTAATCGATTTTACTTCCAGGATAACACAACTTCAATTCTCTTTTATCATATCTGGTACAGTTCGTCATGGAATCATACAGGTATATCAAAATCAACTGGGACCCTTTAATAAACTTTTTTGATGCTAGATTCTTGATTCGACCGAGAGTCAATAGCAATTTTAGGAAATCATACTAGAGCTACAAGGTACACATAATGATTTGACATTCAAGAACTAAAACTCACGATGATTGTTAGTATGTTTGTCCTCTTAAATCCATACACAAATTTTTGACACACATTGGTGATGATTTAAGGTTTAATTATTTCAACAAGCATTTGTGGATCACATGCTTATATGGTAATCAACGTTCCTCACGAGACTTTTGAGCGGTCTACGGGTATTTTGACAAGAAGAAGCTATTCTAAGACTTTCAAAGAGATGCCAAGCCTCAGGTCAGTGCCACCACAAAGCAGAGAGGCGCAAACAACAATGAATTCTAGAATATTTAGGTTATGCTTATCCTCAGGTCAGTGCCACCGCACAGCAGAGAGGCACACAACCTATCTTCTTATTAGAGCATTTATTTTCTTTTTGCACATAACGCACTAACAACGTAAGTTATTAGCTTGATTGCATTTTGCATTATTCCATATGCTTTGCTCATTTTTATGGTCGTCCGCAAACATTTGTGGCGTTTATTTTGCTCTTCACCCCTTATTGGAACTGCGTTGATTGTGATAACCAGGGATAAGATGGGAACCCACAGTAAGTTAAACAACTTAGTTTGCATTTTAACTCACCAACGAGGTCTACTCATCTATTATGTTGAATCCACCGACACATCATGTAATGAACTAGCAGTCTCTAGGTCTAAATTCTCTATGTTACCTTGGTAGCATACTAGTTTTACTATCATTTTTCCTCTTATTTTGCTTAGACTTTTCAGACTTATACTTAGAATTTTGCATCTACACTGCGAGGTGACTAACCATCTACCAAAGAATTGACATCCTGCAGATGTTGACTTGTAATTCATTTTGCAACCGCCATAATCCGAGTCACTATACGCTGTAAGCTCAAAATCATCGTCATGAGGATACCACAACCGAGTGTTGGAGTACCCTTCAGATAAAGGAAAATCCATTTAACACCTATGAGATGGTTGACTTTCGGTTTTGCCTGATATCTAGAACAGAGACACGTCGCGTATATGATTTCCTTCCAATGCTCATTATACTTTTTGGGCCGAAGAGATCCATATGCAGTAAGTGTAATGGGGTGGTTATGGAGTTAACAACTTTGGATTATGAGATGCCCTGTGTTGCTTCCCTTATAGTCATGCAACACAGTTATATTTGCAGAAAACTTCCTTTTTAGACCAACCATGTACCAAATTATTTTTAACCAATTTTTTCATGGTTTTAAAATTGACATGACACATTCGTTTATGGCATAGTGTTGACTCATAACCATCAGCTTTGGAAAGAAAGCATGATACTTCTCCCAATGGGGAAGCATAGTTCATATCTAGCTTGTAGATACCCCCTTTCCTGAGAGATCTAAGAAGCACCAATTCCGGAGGAATAGTCATCCCAGGTTTAAGGATAATGCACTCATGTTCTGTGAAAAAAATTTGGTGCTTTTGTTCATAGAATTGAGAAACACTTAAAAGATTGTGTTCAAGCTATTTGACAAAGTGTACTTTGTCAACCTTTAACTTGTCGTTGGATACACTCCCTCTACCAAAATGTATCCTCCAGCCTCACCTCCAAACCGAACATGACCTCTATCAAAATGTGAAAATTGTTGAAGGAGAGATATGTTCCTAGTCATGTGCCTAGAGCATCCACTATCTACAATCCACATATTGTTGTTCTTGTCATATGGATGCCCTGCACATATGGTGAAAAAGTTAGTTTTTATTGGAAACCCAAGCCTTATTGGTCATGGGCTCTTCCAATGAGGATTTTATTAAACCAAAATTAATGCATGGGGGTTCAATAAGTGTTTGTGAAGAAGAGGCTTGTGTTGCAATATATTCTTTGATCTTCCATTCCATCCCTTAGTTGATTATAGAGGATAAGCTTGTTGAAGCTTGAGCAGCATGGCATTCTTCCAAAGCTTCTTTCTTCTCAGAAGTGGCCTTCACCACCTTCTCTTCCAAAGCAGTCTTCTTCTGGGATAGTTTCAACTTGGCTTTCTGAGACTTCACAGCTTTAGCTCCCGAAGCCATTTTCCATTTAGAAGAAGGATTTCCTTCCGACAACAACCTTGCTTCGAAAAAAAAGCTTTCCCTTTTTCATCACTTGAACCATTTGATAGGTTCCAAATAAAAAACCTTCTCTGACTCCTTCTTTCTTAACTTTATTTGCATAATGTGTGCTAGCAGGATTGTAATAACAATCTTTGGTCATGTGCTTTTGCAGACCACACATTGTGCATGCAATGTTAATATTCTGGGAAAGTGAAGGTTATTGGTTCTTGGTCTTCTTATCTTCAACAACAATGATTCCCATTCCCTTTTGATCCTTTTGTTGGATAGCTGTGTTGGTACTACACACTTTTCCAAGTTTAGAAGTTCCCACCACTTGGAATCCAGCTGAAATGAACACACCATTTTGCTTTGGGTCAATCTTTAGCTTTGATTCAACCACTTTCTTGGCAGTTTTTGTGGATGCCTTAGCTTGGCTTCTTCTGGCTTTAGTGGTAAGAGGTTGGTCAACACTAGTAAAAGGGGTAGGGTCTACCTGGATCTTCTCTGTGATGGTCTCCACACTTGCATCACTTTCAGCAGATGGGACCTCTTGCTCTTCAATGCTACACCTTGGTTGTATAATAGACTCATAAGAGTGTTGTGGAGCAATTTCATTGGTCCCCAACCCACTTTGTTTTGATAACAAAGTTTTGAGTGAGAGGATACTGGAAGGATGGTTTGGAAGTTTTCCTCTGAGATAGCATGCTTCTTGGCTTGAGCCCTGGTTGTGACAAGCTGGGCTTAAGCCTCAGACAATTTGGATATTAAATCCTTTATTTAAGTCTTGTAGTTTGTGTGTTCATGTTTTAAAAGAGAAACAGTTTTCTCTAACCCTTCAATTTTTCTTTGATAGTCAAATTAGCTCTTCTAAAGTCAGATTTTAAAACATTTAAAGACTCAATATCAGAATTAATCTCCATATTGTAGTCCCGATATAGTTTTACCTTAGCAATATAAGGTGGAGTGAAAAGATGTTCATATACCTTGTTGTCATTTGTTCTAGGAGTCACATCCTGTATCATAAAGCTATAGTCAACTTTTTGAGCTACAATGGTTTTTTTAGTTGACTTCCCTGGGGCCTTAGGTGTAGAGGCTTCTGAGGAGGCACGAGAGATTCCTGGATTTTACATGGGAGCCTTGCATTCCCTTCCAAAATGACCAAGTTAGTTACAGTTCTAACACTTTGCCTTGGTTTTGTCAATCCCGAACTTGCTACTGGCTAGGTTTTGAGGTAATTGACTTCTAGTTCTCTTAAAAAACTTATTTGCTCTGCAGGTAAGCAGAGCAATTTGTTGGACTATGTCCATGTACTCCATATCATCTGCGCTGAAGTACTCTAGATCATCAAAGCAAAACTGATGATCACTAGAGTGCCTATTTCCTAAGATAAAGGAATAGTTGTCCTGGAAAAAACCTTGCTAAGCATGTTGAGACCTTGAAGTCTCAGGAAATATGATGTAGGGTCATGTTGAATAGGATTGCTGCTAAGAGTAAGTCAGGTTCTGCTAAGGTTTGTTGGGTCTCGAGCCTTCAACAACCATTAAAGCGTTGCTAGTAGGAAGGCTTGAGGGTCTGCTCATCAGATGGCCCCTCTTGTTTTCTATCTCAACACGGTATCCATCAAGAATGTCGTATAGTTTAGTCATGGTGAAGAAGTTCAGATTCTCTATCCTTTTGATGGAGACACAATAGAACATCCACTCATTTGGGAGTGCACTCATGAACATCTTTGAGATGTCTCTCAAGTCAATGGTAACTCCTGTAGACTGA
Organism: Flaveria bidentis; assembly: GCA_018326385.1. NCBI lineage: Eukaryota > Viridiplantae > Streptophyta > Magnoliopsida > Asterales > Asteraceae > Flaveria > Flaveria bidentis. The sequence goes on from BJCM01061831.1 coordinate 28,183, forward strand.
AGGGAAGCAATAAGATCCGTGTACCTGAAGTATTGCTAGCTGAGGGTCTCTCTAGCAATGTAGGTAAAGTTCTCAAACTGTTGCTTGAGTGAATCTTTCTTGGAATCATTAGAGTTAGAGTACACCTGTGACAATGCATCAAACAACTCTTTAGCTGACTTGTAATGCTCAAACCCCACAATGATGGAGCTGGGTATAACAGTCATAAGAGTTGTCATAGCATTACTATCTATGTCTATCTTCTTCCGGTTTTCATTAGAGTAGTCTTCAACAGCCTTCTCAACCATAGTACCGTTTCCTCCGGGTGCAACAACCTTGGGCTTATAAGGACCATTGACGATAGACAACCACATTTTACCATCAAGGTAACTGATGAAACCTTCTATGCGTCTACTCTATTGTATAAAGTTTTTAGGGGTGATGATAGGTGCTTTAGTCATCGTCCCCCTCTCAACTTTAGATTTCTGAATAATGGCCATTTTAGAGTGTGGTGAAGGATGGAGTGAAAACAAGTTGATTTGGATGGTAAGATCACATAATCAAGAGCCTAAAAAGCTTTAATACCAATTGCAGGATCAATATATACTAAACACTTGGTTTTCTCTCAAACTCACTTGTACTCACACAGTTATGATGAAGCACAATCTCTCAAAGAGTTGGTTATAATATAGTAAGAAGCTTAAGAACACAAAGAAATAAACTTCGTACTTGTATATATTACTTCTCAACTCAAAGTTTACAAGAATCTTACAAGCATGATACAAGAGTTACAATGAGAAACTATATATAGTATCACCTTCAGCCGATTATACTTTGATACTAGTTGGAATCCTATAACTAAAGCAATTACTACAAAGTTATAGTTAAGGTATCTTAGATAATGTCTTTTCTAAGATATAGTAGTCATGACATGTCCATGACTTACCTTTTTTCACCAAATTAAGTTAGTAACTATACTAACAAACAAAGGTGAATAGTGGAATAAAGTATGGTCAACTACATGGCCTGTTGGGAAAACACCAATAGTATCAGAGGTTTGCAACAGCGTGTTGAGAACTATACTTATGTCCATTGGTCCATAGAAGCATCTTTCGAAGGTTAATTTGCTTCAAAAGAACAAGTTATTCTGAAGCCTTTTATACTTTGGAAGAGGCTACTTCTTCCATGGCTTGAGAACATCTTCTTTGGAAGTCATTGCCTTTGAAGTCTTTTAAGTCTTGAGCTTCGGAAGAGAAGACTTTGTCTTCAGAAGTTGGAACTATTCCTTCGGAAGATGATCTTGCAATTTGTCTTTGGAAGAACTCCATTTCCTTCGGAATTCCTTTACAAGTTGCACCAAAAATAGTCTAAGTGTTTGGTTTTGGTTGCACCAGCCTTTCAAGATCCAACATAATGGTTTTGTAAAACTAGAACTCACTCAACAACATTGACTTTAATATGTTTCCAAGTGGTAGGTAGATGTTGCTGAGGATGGCATGTGGTGGCCATTTGGCATTTTTGGATGGCATCTGTTGTTTAAATCATATGTTTTTGTGATGTAACACAACGAGTAATATTTTGAAACCATCAACGATGTATTATTTTGCAAAAGCAATTATACATAAATGTAATGGTTTGTTTAAAAGAATTCTGTTGCAATGTTTTAGAAATTGTAATGTATATTTTATTTTTTCTGTGCGATGATTGTTCAACTGTGAGCGTTCCAATAATGAAGCCTTACAGATGGAATGTTTCATATTGTTAGCAAAGTATATCCTTCCTAATGCTTCTTATTTTATCAACCCCTTCACAAAGAGTGTGAAGAATCTTCCATAATAAATTTGTTGTTTTATAATTTTTACACCTAATTAAGAGGTCTTCAGACAAAGCCATTGTAAGCATACTATAGGATCTAATCTCAATTTTAAGCTTCTTAGCATCCTTAGATGGTAGATTCTTTGGACTTATAGGTTGATTGTTGTCCTTGTAATCAAGTATAAGGGTTGGTGGAATATAAGGATCTTCAGTAATGGACACTCGTAAATCAGAGTGAGGATAATTCACATGATTCTTGAACCTGATCTTCCATTTTTTGAAATCAACTTTGTTTTCCCACTTTGGAGGTTGGTAAGCGGATCCAACAAGTGAATTACACATCTTAGTTAATATGAAAATTGTTAACTAAAATAGAAATTATTTTGTAAATGATCTAATTAATAACAAACTATTAATTATCAATTAATTAATTCGCTATAGTCAAAATTAGTCAATCCTCTTAACGAATTCTCAACTGATATCAAATCGATGATGTTTGATGATAAGTATTGTTCAAATTTGTTTGAACAAATTTTGATTATCAATCAAAAACACAGATCTACGAATCAAAGCGATGTTGATGTATATTAATGTTAATTGAGCAATGGAATAGTACTCGTCGAACGATGAATCAGGGTTTGATGATTTTAAATTGATTACACTAAATTATTGAGTAGAGATCCTTTGTTAACTATTGATTAGCTTAACAGAATTTGTGTGTTGATTAGTTCGTTCAATAACACCCTTAAATCTGAGTTATGAACTCTCAAGTCATTATGAACACCCTAAAGAAATTTTACTCAAAATCAATAGATCTAATCAATAATCTGATAGATCAAATGATATAAACAATCGATTAAACAAATGTAACACTGATATATCAATTGATCTAGATCAACAAGCACTTGGCTTTAATACCACCTGTGAATCCAAGGATCAAAACATGAATTTTCAGGTTAGACTGCACGAATAGTGATCGTGGAATTATTACTACTTGTTTAGTTGATTGGTGATGAAATAAGAATGTAATATGAATTAACATAGAACAATTCTGATTAATGTAAAACAAATGAACATATTGAAAGAACAAGTACGTTTGATTCAAAGGTTTTCCATTAGATTGATTAATGATTACAATTGAACAAATAATGATTGATATTGTAGATTGCTAGGGTTCTAATGATGATTGGTGGTATTGCTGTTGTTGTTGTTAGGGTTGCTAGGGTTTGATCACCGATTGATTGATTAATGGATGAAAGGATTGATTGGATCAGATACCTAAAAATGTGCACCTATTCCTTGTATTTATAGACTCAAGAATTTATTATTAGGGAAGCAGTAACTTTCTTATTGTGGTAAGAAAGTTACTGACAGAATGTCTTGATGTGATGTTCTCTGACTAAAGTAAAGTCGTTAGCAGAAGTTGACTTTATGACATTACTTTAGTGCTTGACTTGTTGACTTGATGTACTTGGAAAAGTACATGCAAGTGTTTTGGTCTTCCATAGGACTTGAGTCTTCCGCATTATTTTTGTTCTTCAGTAGGAGTTTCGCCTTCCGCATGACTTCAGTCTTCCGTAGCAGTCTCACTTGACTTCATCCGCAACAAATTGTTCATCCGTAGAAGATTGTAAGGATCTAAGATCTAGTTTGATCAATTAGGTTATGATTTGCAGTGGAATAGTACTAGAATTAGACGAAATTTAAGCAAAAATAAGATGAATATTCAATCAAGCAGTGACGATTATAGAGAGAGAAAGTTTTCTGCAAAAGATAATGTTTTCATTCATTCATAAGCTTCGGCGTATACAAATTAGGTTAACATTCCTTTTATAGAGGAATGTGACGACAATAGATGTCACCTGATAGTGACATCTAACAGATTATACAAACAACTAAAAATAACTGAAACTACTGAAGA
>BJCM01061833.1:0-27745 GCA_018326385.1 Flaveria bidentis
AGACTAGGTGAGAGGCATGATTTAGTTTGTTATAACAGAATTGGGCTCCTTGTGTGGAGATTAGGGATTATTCCCTGGTTTATCATTGAGTTTTCCTTTTCCTTAAAGATTATCAATAAAGCTTTCCTTCCTTATTTGTTCAATTCCTATTTCAATCCTTAACAATAGATAACGTGATCAGTTTCCCGCTAACTTTTCTTATTCTGTAGTTGTTTGTTTATATCCTAATAAGTTCCTAACTTTATTCTTCAAACTTCTATGATATAAATAAGCACTGTGTCAATTTCTTTGTTGAACATTAGCCTGTTTTCCCTCACAAGTCAAAGAATGCCCATGTATAAATCTTGAATTCATAATATTATTTTGTTTTTACAGAAAAGACAGTCGTTACACAGAGAAAGATGCTGCAATAGTTGTAAGGCAAATGCTTAAAGTTGCAGCTGAGTGTCACTTACATGGTTTGGTACATCGTGACATGAAACCAGAGGTACCGTCAAATAAAGATTTCTGATTTCTGGATGATGACAAGTAACTCGTGAAGGTCAATAGTCAACTACGGCCACACGAGATTTTTTTATTAGCATATGTTCACTGGATGATGCTAACCTCATCTTTTTTTCATTATTATTGTAGAATTTTCTTTTCAAGTCACCCAAAGTAGATTCACATTTGAAGGCTACAGATTTTGGATTGTCAGACTTCATAAGACCAGGTATGTTCAATATCATAAACGTCCTTCAGCAATGACAATAAAAGATATGGTTAAATTTTACTATAATTTTTCTTTTTATTTAAGGTTTCAAGTTCATGTTACCTGTCGGTACAAATAAATCAGTGATACTGAATTTGTGAACTAGTTCACCATGATTTTCTTGTTCTATAGTTTCATGTATTTCCTATTATTATTAATGCAGGAAAGAAGTTTACAGATATTGTTGGTAGTGCGTATTACGTTGCTCCTGAAGTATTAAGGCGTAAATCAGGACCCGAGTCTGATGTATGGAGTATAGGTGTAATTACATACATTCTACTGTGTGGTCGTAGACCCTTTTGGGATAAAACAGAGGATGGGATTTTTAAAGAGGTCCTTTTACATGAAACTTTACATTTGTATATTAAAATCACCATTTCTTTCCATAAAGTTCTGCTTCTTCAATCATAATTCTATAATGTTAAATTGTAATTGTAGGTACTAAGAAACAAGCCTGATTTTAGGCGCAAACCATGGCCAAGCATAAGCACGAGTGCTAAAGATTTTGTGAAAAAATTACTTGTTAAAGATCCACGTGCAAGACTCACTGCTGCTCAAGCACTATGTATGTTTCTTTTATTTATTTCTTTTCATCGTAGTATAGGCCAATATGTGATTAGTTTGTTGGATTATCACAGCGCACCCATGGGTTCGAGAAGGTGGAAATGCTTCTGAGATTCCTCTTGACATTTCTGTTTTATCAAACATGCGAAAGTTTGTGAAATATAGTCGCCTAAAACAGTTTGCTCTACGGGTAAATAGTTCATACGATCTTGTTTTCCTTTTTTATTATCAGCCATCTTATATTAAAGACGTGGTATTAAAGCCCAAAATTATGTCACAGGCTTTGGCTAGCACTCTTGATGAAGAGGAACTAGCTGATCTCAGAGATCAATTTCATGCAATCGATATAGATAAAAGTGGTGCTATCAGTCTTGAGGAAATGAGACAGGTATGCTGATTTCAAGTTTGTTATTTGATTGTTGATTGTGACACAATGCGTATAACTTTTATCGTTGCATTTATCTAAATTTATCATGGCTTTTTTATTAGGCCCTTGCTAAAGATATTCCGTGGAAGATCAAAGAATCGCGTGTTTCAGAGATTCTAGAAGCTGTAAGTTTTCTGTTCAAATAAATTATCATGTGTTCAGCACAGAGGAAACTATCATGCCCTTGTTTAGTTGTCCCCAACCTATTTGATCCATGGGTTTATCAGGGTTACTTGCCACTAACATTTGCATTCTACTGGTGTTCGTTTAACTCGTAATTTTGAGAAGCCTCAAACGTGGTACAGCCAAAAGGTTGAAACCTATCTAACCTCAATTTGTGTATAACATTTGGTTTGGTTAGCAATGACCCTCTTTACACACACAAAAAAGAACCTTTGTATATTTAATTCCATGACAAAATAAGAACCTTTCATAAGCATCACTCATTCAGAAGTATTGATTCTGTGTTTAAACTGCATGAAGGGCTGAAAACTTTTATTAAATTTGCTAGACGTTGTAGCGTAGTTTTCAAGTCCAAGATCTCGTTACCAAGCCCAATGTAAAAGCACTGATGGGTTCCATCCTAAATCAAGGTGCTTAGGTGGAGTTATCCACGATAAGTTGGTTTCGAGACATATCATGCTCCTATGTGGGACGTGTGTTTACACCCAACAAAACTCCACTCAAACCCAATGTTAATGAAGGCCTCCCCTTCAACGACTATTACACACGAACCATCCTTCACTGGGTCCCTTGGCCTCCCCTTCACTGTCTATTGGTTGAACCGGGGGCTGCCTTGGTAAGTCCAAGAACCACACCTACACAGGGAAACAATGTAGCTCTAACACAATATGTAGGCTTGTAGTGATCATGATAGCCAAATTCTTGCAAAGCCCAACATATCAGCCCACGTGGGGTTCCATCCTAAGTCCATTTGGCTTTTGGATGGAATTTCGTGGGTGCTTGCATGTTGGGCTTCAACGAGATCTTGGGCTTGAACTAGGTATCAAAGCCACGGTGTAGCCCAGATATGTATGGCAACCCTGGAATGACCCCAGATCAACGAAGTGGCATAGACTGGGTCGCCACGTTCAATTAAAGCAGGGTGTCAATGGCTCAGTCAGACACATGTGGCTCAGTTAGAGCAAGTAGATTCAGGTGCCTTGTATCGAAAGTCTTCCTAATGTGACCCCGTTCAAGCAGCGTGGCCCTAGGGTAAATACTTCTGTACAAAAGGAGGTCAGATTAGATGGACTATCGTCGGAAGGGAGGCCCAATGGACCCGTTGATTTTGTCAAACTTCTGTCCAAGAGTCAACAAATTAGTTTAGATTGAAAATCAGTCAATCTGACTTCAGTACCCAAATTTTACCAATTTAATTAACATCAAAACTCAAAGTTTTCTAACTTTTTGTCAAGTGACATCTAAGTTTCATGATTTTGATGGATATTATCCATTTATGTGATACAGATAGACAGCAACACAGATGGGCTTGTGGATTTCACAGAGTTTGTGGCAGCTACTCTCCATGTTCATCAGTTGGAGGAACATAACTCTCAGAAGTGGCAGCATTTATCACAAGCTGCTTTTGAAAAATTCGATGTGGATAAAGATGGGTACATAACTCCAGAAGAACTCAAAATGGTACTCCATCTATTTACTGTTTTACATGCATAACAATTATTTTCCATTGACTTTTCAGGTCAAACAAACTCTTTTCAAATTCAAAATTGATAAGAACTTTAATATTAACTTCAACGATTTTTATTTCATGTATAAATGTTGTAGAGATTAATCCAGTCATTCCATTTTTGCCTAACTTAATAAAAACATGCCGATTTGAGTTTAAAACTAGTATTTTTGACTTCAAACCTAAACTGTATCGCTCGTCTTTGTAGTTTACACAAGTCGCATTTGCTTATCCAGATTTTTAAACCTCGATAGCTCGTTATAAAAAAAACTCCATTGAATTTTCAGGTTAACTGAGCCTTTTTTCAAACTCGATTTGACACACATTTCCCACTAATTTAGCACCAACTTTTTTGGGTCCATCACATTTACTATAAAATTCAATTCAGATGTTACAATTTTCTCGAGACTTCAAAAAACACATCAATTTTCAGTTGAAAGTGCAGTCTTTTTACCAACTCACGCGTAATTGTTAACTTTTGCAGCACACGGGTTTGCGAGGCTCAATAGATCCAATTCTCGAGGAGGCTGACATGGACAAAGATGGAAGGATTAGTTTACCTGAATTCCGTAGACTCCTAAGAACTGCAAGCAACCTCTCTAGCCCGACTGCACATAAAGCTTTACATAAAACTTAGCTTTTAAAACAAAAGACAGAAAAACAGGACTAAATGTTTTCACGTGTGAATTGATTTTCTTATAGAGTGAATAAATTTGCCGTCTTATTCACTAAGATCTCAAAGCAGCCACTTTCGACCTCAGTTCGTTTTCTTGAAGAAAATGCAGCCAGCGTCAGGCGTAGGTTGTGTGAAGTATATGTTTTATACTATGTATGCAATAACAGAGTTAATATTAGTCTTATGTTATTTCTTGTGTGTGTATAGTTCATGTGATTTAGGTCCTTCACTAGTTGTGTAAGTGAGAATGTTTTTAAGCACTTTATCATGGTGTTCTGTTTGAATTTTAGTAGCGCAGGCGTGTTTGATCCAAAGAGACCAATTTCTTCATGTCGAGGTTTAAACCACAAAGCTTACATGCATTATTGCACCGTCTTCTTGTATAGTCGTTCCATATTAAAACATGTGCACTGTTAATTGTAAAATATGACACCCAACTGAAAAGTGAATAGGTAACTGCACGGACAAATGATTACAAGAGTTTGTTTCTTTCTGGAATTAGTTCTAGTCATTGGCTCTTAGAGCGAACTACAATATCTGATCTTCTTACATGTTCTGAACGGGTCACAAAATTCTACTTTTGAGATACAAAGTATTGATCAATTTACTGTACAACACTAGCTGAACATGATCAAAATTAAGTTATACCTATGATTTGCACGTTATCTAACCAGTTACGTCTAAGTTAATAAGACCCTAAAAACAAGCATTTTCCACCTTCAAAAGTTAAACTGCAACAGACCTGGACCATTAAAAACCCGACTCTTATACCAAGGGTATACGCTCCTTTCCACTGGCTCTTTCCAATATCTCTGCAACTGGTCTAGTGAGTTTTGCAGTCCATAAGGGGCTGATATGAACAAATTCATCAGGTTTCTGAGACAAACTTACAGCATTCGGCTAGGGGTTAACGGGTCATATAGTATCAACTCATTAGACCCCTCCATCGTTGTCCACTACACTACTTGATGAAGTTGTTTGTCTACTGCTTGAACAACCCCCTTCCAGTTGCTTCCCTTTTCTATCTCCACCTGATGATCCCTGCTCAACACTCGAGTGTGAACTTCATATATGAAACATATTTCTTTTCTAAAAGGGTTAAATTATGTTTTTTTACCTGACCAGATCTTGACCCCGGTGTTTTAAGCTCTAATTTTGTTACCACGTCGCTAGAATTATCCACTTTTTTACTACTGTTACCCTTAGAATGATCAGAGCTCTTGCTCCCACATCTGTGTTTGCTTGAACTATATGAGGTAGGTGCTACATTTGCATATGCAGGGATTGTATGATTGGAATACGGTATAAAAGCTGGGGCGGGTGCAGGAACACTGCCAGGTGGATTATGATTTGTGAAAAAAGGAAACGAGTGCATTGGGATGGGTCCCGTATGGACAGGTAAAGCAACTTGGAATGTTGGTTGCATAAAAACTGAGGAATGATCAATAGCACCCCATGGAAACATAACCCTGACTCTTTGCTGATACTGTGCATTAAGGTTTTCTATATCAGATCTCAGTGATGATTTCTCCTCTCTGAGTTCGTTTTTCTCCTGTGTAAGCTGTTTTAAAGAATTCAGTTGACCCTTCAGTGAATTAAACCAGCATATGTTATTATGATATTTTAGGTGAAGCTTTATTACCTCACTTGATTCTTCAGATAGTGCTTTGCATTCAGCTTTTAATCTGGTAACTTCAGTTGTCAGATCCTTTAGCACTTGGATGGTGTCTATAATGATACTGGCCTTGTCATTTTTGGGTCTGTCTGGATCTGCACATTGGATTAATCAACATCATCCATCAACCAAGTACCCGGTCATTAGTGTAACACAATTTTATAGTTTAGTCTAACAATCGATTTTCCCACAAGTGAAACAATTTTCAATGATTATCAGTATTATTTTTTTGGTAACCAAACTCAGGAGAGCCCACCAATACCCTGCTAACTTGTGCAACTAGATAAACCATAGATTACGGCGAGCGGGCTTCAAGGGATTAAGTCAAGATAGGCAACTAATGGAAGTTGAATTTGAGCGTGAGACCTCTGGTAGAACAGACTTAGGAGCTTAGCACTACACCACCCCTTGAGGGTTTGTATATTTGTGACACTTTAAGGATGGAGAAAATAATAATAATAGATTTGGTGAGGTTATTACCAAGAATGTTTCCCAACTCAAGAAATTGCTCATTCAGTCTATCCCTCCTTAATTTTTCACGGTCAGCCTTTTGAACTTTTCTAGCTTCATTTGTATCTTTCACTTCCACTTCAGTCATCTCTCTGATTGGAAACCATCACATTTTAGACAAGGGAAAATACACAATAAGTAATGTCACAAGCGTCACAAGTAGTCCCGAGTCATCTGAAAAAAAATTACTGTAAAAAAACCTGAAGCTATGCAAAAGATTAGAGACAGAATCTTTCTCAAACATTTTGCCATACAGCTAAAAGCCATACAAATCCCTCTACGCTATGAATCTCATTGTATTCGTCAATATCTTCATGGTTCTCTGGTAGTTCTCTCAAAATATGGAAACTTTAGTTCCACTCTAGTACTTTTTCAATGAGAACATTCAATCCAGACAGTAGTGTTATATGGTTTGATAAATTTCGAGTAAAAATCAATAAGACTTCTATGAATTTGCATAGAAAAGTGTTACTGTTCATGCGTACAGTATTTTGGTATGTTGCCCATAAAGACAAGTTCATCATCAAAGAAACATTTTTAACCACTTGCCACTTCAATTTTTTTTTGAAAAAAATCATATGATTAAATCTTCTACACAATCTTTAGTTCATAATGCAATAAAAGTATGACCAGTAACCGAATCAAGATAAAATTAGTGTGTGTATGACTGTATGCATATGCACCAACACCAATGGCCCTATTCCTCAGCCCTCATGGATATTTGACATCCTAAAATCATAAGAAACTATTTCTCCAATTCTTTGATATAAGAAACTCATTACAAATTCATCTCTCGCATCAAAACATAAACTCAAGATCATCAGTATAACAGCAAATAGGAGTTGACTCCGAAAAAGCAAAATGGAAATGCAAACAAACCTTCGATCATTGGGAATATATTGATGCTGATGTAATTCGAATTTGGGTTTCCACTGATCCATGTAATCCAGCTACTTAACGAGAAGAGGTACTAAAGGGTTGAGTGTAAAGGTGTGGTTTTTCACGTTATTTAAGGATTCAATTGAAGATTTGATTTGGGGTCTTTGCAATTAGCATATAGATGACGAAGAAGATGAATGTTAGAGGGAGTTGTGTCATCAGGCATTATGATTATTATTATGATTATTATAGTTTTAGCAAGAGATGACATGTGCCCACCAGCCCACCATGATTTCTTATTCCGGTTGATGCTACTTTTTATGTACACTTCTACCAACCAATATAATAGATTAATAGATAGATATTAACCAAAGTGAAGCCATTGGTGTTTTAAAGATGGATTAAGATTATAATATGATATTATAATAAACAACTGTAATGATATAAATAAATACAGGTTTGATAATACGATAGTATAAAATGAAGATCAAGAGATAAAATTTTGAAATAGCCACTTCTATATGACTCTTGTATTATAATACCACAATAAGAGATCCCAAGTTGGCCAAGTGCGTTAGTGCGGAGACATTCAAAGATGATAAGTTTGAGATTATACAATAAGATAAAATATAAATTAGCTTTAAATTGTTTTTTGTGAGGATAAAACACCAGATATATGTAGCTCCTATAATGTCATATGCATCCATAGTCCAATGAATCTCAGTAGTGGTATGAGATAAACACCGTTTTCGATTTTAGTACTTAATCAAGTAACTATTTGTTGATTATTGAATCTTTAACTATTAAAGACTTGGTTGTGTTTAGAGGTGGCATTATGGGTGGGTTGGGTTGGGTCAATATGAGTTTGAATAAGAATAGGTTTGGGTAAGGATAGGATTTAAGATATAAACAATTTGGTTTACGTTATAAAACCAGCCATTTTTCATGAGATTCTTTAGCTAAAAACACAATAATCTATAATTAAAACCCATGATTCTTCATGAATACTAAAATGATTACATCAAGAACACAATTAATTGTATTCAAATTTCATAACTTCTAATTCTTTTTCAGCTTCTTTTAACTAACTATATTGGCTAGAGAACGATGTCGTTCTTTAGCGTTACACGTACACATTTGAGCAATATGTGAACAAATATGACAGCAAATGGGAGACGAAGAAGAAACAATGTTTTGTTTTGTTTTTTTATTGTATTATGTTGTAAATGTGCTCCTTTCTTAAGTAAAAATAATCAAGAAAAAAACTAAAGGAAGAATCAATTTGTGGTTTTATTTCAATATTCTGTCATGGAGAAGAAAACGGAGAAAATTATATGCCTACAAGATTTAGGGATCTCTGGATGTAGTAACCAATTTAGAGATATACATCTGATTTGCTGTTCGGAAGATTATCTGATTATTTATTATTCTTTAAGCAAAGGATCAAGGCCCAACCTAACGCCGGTGGAACTTCCGGTCAAGACCCAAAATTAGATTCGTCGGCCTGATTTGTCATGTATAGTTGTGTTTATAATCAACTAGCCATGAGGAAATTTGATAAAGTTAAAATACAAAGTAATAATACTTTTGTGCCAAGTGTACAAAATAATTGCATAGAAAAGAACGTGACCGGGTGAAATTATAACACAAGAGTAAGAACTAATCACACAGATATATAAGTATCACACAAATATGAAATTATCACATATAAATAATCAATGTGTGATAATTTCATCTTGGTGTGATAATTCATGCAAATGTAAACTTTGTTACTTAATTTTTACCTCTCATTCCTTGCTAATCTCCCTTTGTACACTTGACGCCCAAAACACAATTTGTAATTCTAAACTTTATATGAGAAATAAGATAAATAAAAAAAGAGTATTCGTACTAGCTTCCCATATCCATCTTTATATTTACGCTAAAAGCACTATTTTTTTCAAATCTCTTTTAATTAAATTAATATTTTTTTAATTTTTTTATTATTTTTTCTTTCACCTCTACTCACAACAACTTTTAAAAATATTAAAAAATTAATGGGTTTGTACCGTGTTTTCTTAAATATGAAGAATCACAGTATAAATACGGAGAATCACAAGTGAGATTTTGCATAGATTCTATAACTAGAATACCATTTTAGTAAATATACACGTATTTGATAAATAAATTTTGTAACTAGACCCTTTTGGATTGCTCTAATCCTGATTAGCGATTACACAATCAAATAGGCCTTGGTTAACAGTGTTTAGCTACACTGGGAAAAAGGTTTCTTCAAGTGTGGTTCGAACTAAGATTTCCGACAACAATGTCAGTTTGGCTCAGTTAAGGACTTCATCTTTAATATTGAAGTTGCAGGAGTGAGAGACGAACACGCTGCCATTGTTCTTTAAGCAGTATCGATTAAGGGATGAATGAAGATAGCAACGTATAACGTGAACGGCCTCAGGCCTCGAATTTCTCAGTATGGCTCCCTCCGTAAGCTCCTTGATTCTCTCGATTCCGACATCATCTGCATCCAGGTTTCTTCCCCATCTGCACCCACTTTTAGGTTAATTTTACAATTATGCAACCGTTTCATCGCCCAATTTCATGTCTTTTTGATTAAGGAAACGAAATTGTCGAGGCAAGAACTGAGAACTGATGTGGTTTCAGCAGATGGGTACGAGTCCTTTTTCTCTTGCACTCGTTCTGTTGAAAAGGGCCGCACAGGTTATTCCGGTATGTAGCTAAGGTGTTTGTTAAAATGCCCCAATCACAATAAAGTTGATTAATTGAGTTGGGTCAAGTTTGGCATACTGATTAAAATGATAGATGGTTATGTGCTGTTGATTGATATTTTGATGCAGGTGTTGCAACATTTTGCAAAGTACAATCTGCCTTTTCAAGCAATGAAGTTGCACTGCCACTTGATGCAGAGGAGGGGTTCACTGGTGTTCTAGAGAATTCTAGAGGGTTTGCAACCAAAAAACATGATATTCAGGTGGATGTGGAAGGCCTTGAAGAATTTGACAGAGACGAGCTTCTGAAAATTGATAGCGAGGGGCGTTGTGTCATCACTGATCATGGTCACTTTGGTGAGTGGCATGCTATTAGTTGTTTTTAGCCATGTTTTGGACAATATAAGACCATAAATCATAACACCAAGATGGTTTATCTTTTTTAAGTATGGAACAAATTGTTAGTTTGTTACCACCAGACCATTCCGGTTAATTTAAAATGACAACTCGCTAAATGTTGCAGTTCTTTTCAACATTTATGGGCCTCGAGCTGGATGTGATGATGCAGAACGGATTGAATTCAAGCTTTCATTCTACAAGATACTGCAGGTAATCTTTATCTTCTCACTGGGTCAGAATGAAGTATTAGAATTTTAGTTTTTTATATGACAAATCTACACGATGTTTCTTTCTTTATTTGTTTGATCTGTTGATTATTCTATCATTAACATGCTTGTAATGATGTCAAGAGGTGGGCATTTTTGAAATTTCTCCTTTTTGATGTGTTTTTCATGATTTGTTATAGAAACGATGGGAGGCCCTCATGCTTAAGGGAAGGAGGATAATTGTTGTTGGGGATTTTAACATTGCTCCTTCTTCTATAGATAGGTGTGATGCAGGACCAGATTTTGAAAAGAACAAGTGAGCTTCTTACAACCCCTTTTAAATTATAATCATATCTTCACTTTAGTAATTTAGAGTTCAAAATCATATATTGAATATTATTAGGTTTAGAAGCTGGTTTAGATCTTTACTAGTGGAAAGCGGAGGCTTGTTTTTTGATGTGTTCAGATCAAAACATCCTGAAAGGTGCAAGATCTTTGATTTTAGCAGACATAAATCTAACTTGTTTTTTAGATGCTCTTTGTAACATATTAACATCTCTAATTAATTATAGAACAGAAGCCTATACTTGTTGGTCCACAAACACAGGTGGCGAGATATTCAATTATGGGTCTAGGATTGACCATATTATAACTGCTGGTGCATGCTTACATGAAAATACAGAATTGGAAGGTCATAACTTCTTTTCATGCCATGTTGAAGACTGCGACATATTAACACAATTTAAACGTTGCAAACCTGGGACCACGCCAAGGTAATTTTTTATGTGTGTTGAAAGACATCATTTTCAAGTGGATCAAAAATTTGACTTGTGTGTTTTTTTTGGATTCAAGTTTTGTTCCATTTTATTGACATGCTTATTCTGAGTTAATGCTTTGCTATAGTTAATTACAGTTACTTCTGTACCTGCAGTTACAGATGGAAAGGAGGAAATATTAAGATGGAAGGTTCAGATCATGCCCCAGTTTTTATGAGTTTAAAGGGGATTCCTGATATTCATCAGCATAATACTCCGTCCTTATCCACTAGATACTGTCCTCAGGTTCGAGGATGTCAGCAAACTCTTGGTATTGTTTACTATCTGTTTCCATAATGGCATTTAAATTTAAATTTAAATAATCACGTGCGCGCACGCACACACTATTCATTGGACAGTTTACAGACCCAAATGCATTTTTGCAGTTTCATTGTTATCAAGAAGGCAATCAACGGAGGAAACCAACGTCCATGAGCAGTCTGTTACTATCCATGAACAGTCTGTTACTACTCTTGATGAAGAAATTAAAGTACAAAACCATGAGATATTTACTACAAGTCCAAATCTTGGCTCTACCGAAATGAAGAAAAAGTTGAAAAAAGGTCAATCGTCACAGCTATCACTTAAGTCCTTTTTCCACAGTATTTCAACAACCAATAAAGATGTTAAGAGCAGGACTGCTGATTTGTTACTTACCCATACAAGTAATTCAGTTGAAGGATCTGAAACTGAAATTCTGAAGTCCAATGGAAGTGAACCTGGCGAGGCTCAGTGTGAATCAGATGCTTGTAATCCTTCACAAACTGATAAAAGTCAAAGTGCTCAATTAGAGTGGCAAAGAATTCAACAATTAATGCAAAGTAGCATTCCTGTATGCAAGGGCCATGGTGAACAATGTGTTTCTCGGGTTGTGAAGAAAGCAGGACCTACCTGTGGCCGTCGTTTTTATGTTTGTGCTCGTGCAGAGGTATGTTCTTTTTTCTGTAGTAGGAGTCTCTATGTCCATTACATATGTGTTTCGGTTTGGCTATGTTGTGTATATACACAAGCATTAGTTAAGATATATTGTAGCTGCAAATTCATTTATATGATTTACTTTCTTGAATCTGAAAGTCTCTGTGTAAGGCATTTCAGTGAGTCGGTTTAATTGTATCCATTCTTGTATTGACTTTGCAATTTATATGATAAACTTTACTGTACAGGGACCGGCATCAAATCCTGAAGCAAATTGTGGCTACTTTAAGTGGGCTGATTCAAGATCTAAGCGCAAACAGGCCTAGTGATCTTGGTATCTTTAAGTAGCCTATGGACTATGGTTCAATGCACTGCTCAGAGCTCTTGATTTGTGAAAGAGTTAAAAATTGCATAGCTTTAACAGTTTAAATCTTATTTATCTAATGAAAGGCTAGTTTAGAGAGTAGAATGTAGGCATAGCTCGGATTAATGGTTTTGCAAAACCAGGCAAAATTGGAGGTTTGTCCTGGAGTGACGAAAGGCGCTATGAACTGCCCCTGTATGCGATCAGTTGTTAGTTGATATTATTATTGTAAATGTCAATTTATTTCAATGTAGAATCAAAGCATTTAGATTTCAAGCCATCAATCATTGCTGGTTCTGCTCTTCTATGTGTTTCATATGAACTCTACCCATCACAACTTCCATACTTCAAGAACTAGAATTTTAAGTTGTTTGTAGGCAAACGAAGTGACTTGTGCAAACTGTAAGTGATAACATTTATAGTTTTCACTTCATTAGAGGGTCAAAGTAAAAAATATAAAGTATTTATATTGAACATTGACAAAGTCTAATAGTGAGACTCATGGACTTGTGATGGATGATTATGAATCAATGCTAAGCTGCAAAACTCCAATTAATGTCCTTGATTTATTCCAATTTCACCATGCAGCTCTGTTCATCACTCCTTTTCTCTGTGTTTGATGAAGGAAGTAATTGAGTGAGCGGCCTGTCACTATTAACCGACGGTATCAGCAAATATGTGGAAGCAAGAGTGGAGTGATTTTAGGGGAAGGATCATCGTTGATGAAAGAAGAAACAAAGTTGACTGATTTGATTTCTTTGTAAATTTCACAAATGGTTTCTACGCTGATAAAAGAAAACATAGTTTTTTTGACATAAACTTCACATGTATTTAAACCAAAGTGCGCAAGTGTTCGAAGATAGAAGCCACAAATACTAAACGTTAAACATCTTGGGACTTGGGGTGCGAGTGTCGCAAGCCTGTTAATAACTCTGGTATCAGTTTTTATTTTAAATATATGTATATATAATGGTTTTTGACTGTCTTTAGTTGCAATCACTGGTCACCATTAATCATTTATCTTCTATATCCATTGTTGGATTTCTTATATACACACACCAATGGCCCTTCATCTGCAATGCTCTGTTCCACCTTCTTCCGATCAAATCGACCAGAAAACATGGAACAAGATCATCAAAAGACAAGTGGTCGAAGGAGACACCAATGGGGCTTTTCATTCATACCAACAGATGCAGCAATCATTCACTCCCGATAACTTCACATACCCTGTGTTACTCAAAGCACTTTCTAATCGTACCCATCGTCGAATCGGGTTAGCTCTCCATGCCCAGATAGCAAAGACCCCCTTTCACAACCATATGTTGGTCCAAACTTCTCTTCTCAACATGTACTCATCTGTTGAAAGATTGTATGAAGCTCGTAAAGTGTTTGATGCTATGCAAGTAAAGGATACAATTGCTTGGAACTCCATGTTGGATGCATATGTTTCATCGGGGAATATGGATGTTGCTGTTCAACTATTTCGATCAATGCCGAAGAGGGATCTGTTTTCATACAACATCATGTTGAATGGTTATGCAGAATTGGGTGATATGGATTCCGCAAGCGTGTTGTTCGATGAAATGCCTCAAAGAAATACCATATCTTGGAACTCTATGATGATGGCATGTGGGAAATATGGGGACGTGGAAGAAGCGCGTAAGGTGTTTGATGAAATGCCTGAACGAAATGTTATATCGTGGAATACGTTACTTGGAGTGCATTTGAACGACGGGTTGTTTGATGAGGTTATTCTGCTTTTTGAGAGGATGATAGAGGAGAAAACTGTGCCTCCGGATTATCTGACGGTAACAACAGTGTTATCTGCTTGTGCTGGATCAGGGTCACTAGAAAAAGGCCGTGAAATTCATGTGTATGCGCTAGATATAGGGCTCACGTCGAGTGCACATGTAACCACTTCGCTGATTGACATGTATGCCAAATGTGGCTGTGTAGACAGTTTTTTGAGTGTGTTTTACAAGTCTAAAGCGCGAGATGTTTTCTGTTGGAATGCAGTGATATCTGGACTCGCTCTTCATGGATATGGCGTTGCGGCCCTCAAAGTGTTTGATGAAATGCTACTAAGAACTAAGCCTGATGATATAACCTTCATAGCTTTGCTTAGTGCGTGCAGCCACTCAGGGCTGATAAAAGAGGGTCAATGCCTTTTTGAATCTATGGAGACCAACTATGGTGTGACTCGTAGAATGGAGCACTACGGGTGCATTGTTGATCTTCTGGGCCGAGCTGGATTTCTTGAAAGTGCATATACGATCATTGAGACGATGCCATTTAGGCCAGGCAGGTCTGTTTTGGGTGCATTGCTTAGTGCTTGTGTGAATTATAGGGATCTTGAGATTGGAGAAAAAGTAGTGAAACTACTCTTGTCAAGCGAAGGTGAAGACGGTTTAAATGATGGGGATTACATGATGGTGTCGAATTTGTACGCCTCGTGCGACCATTGGGACGAAGCGGATCATTGGAGAGCAATGATGAATGATTCAGGGATAGTCAAGACTGCAGGATTGAGTTCAATAGAGGTTGGTAATAGGGTTCATAAATTTTTGGCTGGGAGTATGCATTGAACCTAGGATTTTTACTTTTTAGGAAGTCATTGGAGTTTAATCATGTAAATAAGTTTTGTAAGTTTATAACTTAAAAGAGGTTAATTATGTAAAAGTAAAAATTTCAAGAACTTGAACACAAAAAGTTG
Organism: Flaveria bidentis; assembly: GCA_018326385.1. Classification (NCBI taxonomy): domain Eukaryota; kingdom Viridiplantae; phylum Streptophyta; class Magnoliopsida; order Asterales; family Asteraceae; genus Flaveria; species Flaveria bidentis. Next base: position 15,302 of record BJCM01061833.1, read on the forward strand.
AAAGTCCATTGATTTTTTTCTAATGTTGCCATTAACTTTGAGTTGTCTTTTACAAAAGTTTTATTTATTTTTCATCAATGTAATTTAATACTTTATGCATATGAAGCTATTAATCAAGTCTTTCTATATTGTGTTATATAAATATATCCAGGTCCGGTTCAATGTTTTTTATGCTTAAAGCGAATTTGAAGTAAGTTATGCATATCTCATTTTTTACATGTCATACTTTACTCTTAAGAAAACCCACTCTAAACATTTTTTAAAACCATATTTTAGTTGTTTTAGTCTTTATATATTGGGTAAGAGAATGTACATACTTGTCTTTTTTTGTGGGTTTTTTTAAGGGTGAAGTATGACATGTGAATATTACATGTAAAAGATGAGGTATGTATAACCTACTCTTTAATTAAATAAGCTTTAGTCTCTCTTCTTTTTTTCTAATTCAACTTGCACTCAAATACTATTGATTTGCCCATTGTCAAAAAGTCCAAGCGAGATAAGTTTCAATTTTTAACCTATAGCGATAAATAAATGTTTACAGATAGAAGTTTTGATCCTCTATGATCGATTCACAGTCCAAACGTAGCATTGACCCAAAAGGACACAAAAAATATTCCCGTCTCTCCTCTTGTCTCTTTAAGAAAACATCCTTCCAAAACTTTGACTCGCCTCTAGCAAATCTAAAAACACAAACATTCTTATATTTAGAAGCTAAGAGAAAATCTGACAACCCATAAACACTTGTAGACCTCATAGATTGAAGATCTCTTTCAAGTTGTAACGATGGAGAGATATATGTTATCGTTACCTTTACAAAGACAAGCTTTCAGTGATCACTAACAACCAATTGAGACGTAATAGTTATCATCACTGTAGGTATGGTGAAATTGTTAATCTTTATCGAAACCATCGTTGTGTTAATATGATGATTTATCTCTTCTTTATTTTTAAAAGTGTTCTCTTATAAAAATTTAAAAAGTTTTTTTAGTTAAAAATAACCCATTCATCTCATTTTAGTTCTTACGGTTAAGCCATTCTTTGATGTTAGATTTGGTAGGACCATATCCATGCATGCCGGATCGATTAGAACTGAAATTAGTCATGACAAGGTTTTAGTCCGAAATTATAGTTCCAAATAAAAAAGAGTAAATTACACAGATGGTCCATGTGGTTTGGGGTAACTTTTGATTTTGATCTTTAAACTTTAAATTTTACAGATATAGTCCTTAATTATTGTACTTGCTTTTAACAATGGTCCCTAACTTTAACAATTTTAAATATACCGGTTAGTTTTAAGGGTAGTTTAGTGATATTTTAGTTTTAACAAATAAAAGGCAAAAAAAAAAAAATTAAAAACAATTTTCTAAAACACAATCAAAGAAGAAATTAAAACAATACTCTTTTACAATCAAAGCCTCTCAAATAAACAAAAATTATATATATATTTTTCAATAGACATCTAAATAGTGATTAATCATAGTCGTTACCGCCATCAATCGTTTTTTGCCGGCTTTCCCTAACGTTTGCAGATAATCTTTACAATCTTCAAATAAGGAACCGCTTTATCAAACATGGATGTCATATCCATCTTTGCACCTTCGTCAGTTGATGCTAATCCGGCCACTAGCTTATCTCTTATTCTTTTTCTCCAATGATTCACATGTCATACTCTATGAATCTTTTGATACTCTACACATTCTAGGATACAAAAGTCTTATAAAAGTAACTTGATGTAATAAGGATGACAAATCTAATTATATTGTCTTCAAATCTTGTATGTTAGCTTATAAATTATGATTATCTATAAATTCTGGAAATGACTTTTCAATGCTGTTAATATGATAACTGAATGCCTTGATGTTTTGACTTTGTTGTTTAGATTTGAAAATTACAATTTATATCTTTATCAACTTGAACAAGTGCAACTTGAGTCATCAATTTTTTGTCGGACAAGGTAAGAGTTCAACTTTTATTTTGACAAAGTTGCATATTAGAGATAATTAATTTTAAAGACTTTCAACACTTAATTTTTTTAACAACGGTTCTAACTACCCCAATCCAAATAAGTCATCCTGACATAAAATTTCATTCGTCCATATTAATTTTGACGTTTCTGACCTGACTCATCCAGAAACATCATTAAGAGAGTAGCCTCACATTGATACGTTATCATCTAACTTACATGAACATTTTATCGTATCACAAATCATTTTACTTGTGTAAATTACAACGAGCCTGCAAACTATTTTAGGACCATGTGGTGGTCTCATTGATTGTCTTTGCTTTTAATAGGATGTGAATTACATATTTTCTTAGTCTTTTGTTCTCTATACAATTTGAAACGTGTGATTAACTTTCTTGAAAGCAAAATTAGTTGAATTATAACCGTTAGAAGTAAAATGTTTTTCGCGGCTACAGGAAAATTCTTATTTAATTATCGTTAACATGGTGGGATAAAACTGTCGAAAAATAGTAGCAAATATTAACATATAACTATTAAATGCACTTACAAATGGTTAAAAGGAAACGTGAAGAAATGTTACGTCATCTTATTTTTTGAATGACAAATGTCTGATACTGATTTAAAGTATAAGTATTATTTTAATCGGTCTATTTGTTCGTTTTCCGGTCAGAACCACATCCCAACCCCTAAGAATGAACCCGCAACTCGAAAAACACATTGGTTCAACCCTTAATATTATTGTTTAGAGTGAGACTTGAACTCCAAATCTTTTCATATCTACATGTCTTGTATATCTTACTTTAACTACTTGAACTAATAATCATTGGTAAATGTTACATCATCTAGCTACAAAATATTACAAAATGCTATTGCCTATTTATAAAACTTGCTTAAAGGTATACATTACTCTATATCTAGTAGTAATTCCTAATTTCTATATGTGAAAACAACTATTGATTATATCTTTGGAATATGAGAAGAATTAAATTAAGAAATACGCAAATTATTTCCTTTTCTTGCCAACTAATAATCATATTTATACTCTTTTATAATCAACACTTTTTTCCATTATAATAAAACACAACCCTTTTGATTGTATTTATCTCTTACTAAAATATTATTGTTATAGTCTTTTATTTAACACTTAAATTCAGAATTATATATTTACATGTTTGTAGTTATTACAAAATATTAATGATTTTCAGTTTTGGCTGTTTATATACATTGATTTTATTTTAATGTAGTTAGGTAGTTTTAAATAATTAAGATTCACTTAAAATCAAGTAGAGAAAAAAATAAATAAATTGATACAAGTTATGACGTATAAAGTATACATTTAATTAAAAACTGCAACAGGTTTGCCAACTATTAAGGACCATGTCGTGGTCCATTGATTTTTTTTTTCTTCTTTTTAATGGAACGTGAATTACGTAATTTCTAACTCTTTACTTCACTATACAAAAGAAATAAATGATCCTTATTAACTCTTTTAAAAGCAAAAGCAGTACATGAATTACAACCGTTGAAAATAAGACCTGAGACCTACTTTAAAGAATCTTCTTTTCGCCTCAACCACCCTGTAGGATGGTTCTTGTTGAAGTAGTTTTAAATGTCAATTTGGTAGTGTAAAATTTGAATTTTCTATAATACTAAATAACAGTTGACTTAAAATTATTATATACGCTCACAAATGGTTATAAGAAAAGTGAAGATATGAATTGTTCTATTTGTGGTAATTTTAATACCACTTTTGGTTATAGTATTTTAAATATTGATAATCCTTTTCATTATGTTCTATCTATTTCATTTTTGAAATTTATTAATCACATTTTAAAAAATTTCCACACAAATTAAAAACTTATTGAAGATTAACCTTTTATAATATTTTCTAGAGTAAATTGTTTTTTTTTGTGATTTCGTCATATTTGTCATCTTCATTGAAAAAATAAAAAAATTTCGCATTTGCCTCCCGATGCTTTTATAAATTTGTCACTATCATCTAAAAAGTTAAATCCATTAATTTAAAATATTAAACCATCTGTCATAAAAATGGATAGTTATGTAATTTTTCATAAAAAGAAAAACTCCTAATATATGTTAACATATTTGTATTAAAACTCTATTCACGAGCTTGTCGGCTTCATCAACATGGGAGGATAATGAACCTTTTTTTTATGATAGTCAAAAACCCATTGCGAAAAAGTTGTATAATAGAGAACACCGTTTATAATTGTCATCTCCCCTATATCGTGATTTAGTTTCCCTCGTTTGTAGTTATGTAATTGACAGATTGGGTTTTGTAGTTTAAAGGATAATTTTGTAAATTTACATGTTTAAAAATTAACTAACATATTAAATTTTTTTGGATGAAAATAACAATCTTTTAAAACCTTGGCCCGCCTAACACATTATTTTTTTTGATAGATATGACTAAAAATGACAATTAATATGATTCTAATTAGCAATTTGATATATGGATTACGATTGTACATTATGTTTTAAAAGTTGTACTTTTAATTATCATTTGGTCAATTAATTCTTAAGCGTTGGATCAACTTTTTAAATTAATTTATATTACATATAATACTAATTACAAAGTGGTTTATGCATAAAGGTGTATCTCATGCTTATCAAATGATTTGTGCTTGATAGTGTTGTATCATATGTTTAGTGGGTTGTACTCATCTTATTATTTTTTATTAAATCTTTAACTTTTTTAATTTAACTCGATAATTTTACACAATTTACAATTTAGCCCCGACATTTTTTTTACTTTCAATTTTGTTCCTGTATACTTTTCATATTATTTTATATGTTTTATGTTTCGTTTACGTGATTCAACCTTTTTACGTCTACTTTTCATTCGTTTAATTTTTTGGTATTTTGTGTTTTGTCTGCGTGGTTCAACGTTTTTACGTCTATTTTTTGTTTAATTTATTTTTTTCTTTTTTTATTTATTTATTTTATAATACGAGTTTTTTCGATGTTGATAATTATTGACGGTGGTATGCTACTGGCGTGACTTGATATGATTTTATAATACTAGTTCTTTCTATTATTTAAATCTTAATTGTTGACCGTAATATATAAGTTTGTAACGTTGTAAAATAATATACAAACCAAGATAAGCTAAAATAAGCTAGTGTAAAACCAAAGGAAATTAAGAGTATGTTAGTATACCGCATTGGAAAACGTATGAATGCGATAGAAAGACAAAGACCAATGAAACCGAGTGTTGACTTACGACCTTGTAAACCCCGTCGACTCCAAATCATCAACGACCAAGTCTTGAGTCTTCACCCCCTCTTATAACTTTTTGTTCATTCATCCTCCTCCACATCTTCAAATTCAATTCAATTCAATCCAATCCACCACTCTCAATCTCCGGCCACCGGAACCCTTTCCTCCGGCCACCCTACATGGCGGACCTCGTCAAACAAATCCTCATAAGACCCATCCAATTAGCCGACCAAATCATCAAGTTCGCCGACGAAGCCTGCAACAACAAGCAAGAATGCGCCGAACTCAAATCCAAGACGGAGAAGCTCGCCGGACTCCTCCGCCAAGCCGCCCGTGCCAGCAACGACCTCTACGAACGACCCACAAGACGCATAATCGATGATACCGAGCAGGTGTTAGATAAAGCTCTTGCTTTAGCCCTCAAATGTCGCACCAGTGGCTTCGTCAAGCGGGTCTTTACCCTCATACCCGCTGCTTACTTCCGCAAGATGTCCTCACAGCTCGAGAATTCCATCGGTGACGTCTCCTGGCTGTTACGTGTCTCCGCCCCCAACAACTCCACCGATGAGTATTTGGGTCTTCCCCCAATCGCCGCTAACGAGCCTATCCTGTGCTTGATTTGGGAACAAATCGCGATCTTGTACACTGGGTCGCAGGATGATCGGTCCGATGCCGCTGCATCGCTCGTGTCGCTTGCTCGTGACAACGATCGCTACGGGAAGTTGATCATCGAAGAAGGTGGAGTCACTCCGTTGCTGAAGTTGGTGAAAGAGGGGAAGGTTGAAGGTCAGGTGAACGCTGCAACTGCAATTGGGTTGCTTGGGCGTGACCCTGAGACTGTTGAACACATGGTTCATGCGGGTGTATGCTCGGTGTTTGTCAAAGTGCTTAAAGAAAGTTCGATGAAAGTGCAGGCTGTTGTGGCTTGGGCTGTTTCGGAGCTCGTGGCGCATTACCCCATGTGCCAAGATCTCTTCGCGCAGCATAATATCGTGCGGTTGCTCGTTGGGCATCTTGCGTTTGAGACGGTTGAAGAGCATAGTAAGTATGCGATTACTAGCATGAAACCGACTTCTATTCATGCTGTTGTGTTAGCTAGTAATACTACTAATGGTGCCCATAATGCTAATGTTGTTCAACACAATCATACTGACAAGTTAATGAAAGATGATGGGTACAAGAGTCAAGTACCTCGTCCTTCTGGTTCGTACAAGCAGCAGCCGTATAAAATGCACAGCGTGGTTTCTAGCACCATGACCATGAAAGATGGGCTTAATCCGAGCAATGGGTTGTTACCAAACACGAATCAGAAGACTGAAAATGTTGTGATCAAGAAGCAAAGCATTCACAATCATAGTTCAAGTCTTTCACTATCTGCCAATAGTTTACACAAAGGGAGGGAGCTAGAGGACCCTGAAACAAAAGCTTATATGAAATCAATGGCTGCTCGGGCTCTTTGGCATCTTGCCAAAGAGAATCCCGCCATTTGTAAAAGCATAACGGAGTCGCGAGCTTTACTTTGCTTTGCGGTTCTTTTAGAGAAAGGTTCAGAAGAGGTTCGATACAATTCAGCAATGGCGGTTATGGAAATTACTTGTGTTGCAGAGCAAGATTCTGATTTGAGAAGAGCTGCTTTTAAGCCGAATTCATCAGCTTGTAAAGCTGTTGTTGAGCAATTACTACAAATCATTGAAAAAGCAGACTCGATACTCTTACTTCCATGTGTTAGAGCCATTGGAAACCTGGCTAAAACATTTCGTGCCACTGAGTCACGAATGATCAAACCGTTGGTTCAACTTCTTGAGGAACGAGAGGCTGAGATTACTAAAGAAGCTGCCATTGCATTGACCAAATTCGCCTGCACAGAAAACTACCTCCACGATGATCACTCGAAGGCGATTATCAGTGCTGGTGGAGCAAAACAATTGATTCAGCTGGTGTATTTTGGGGAGCGAATGGTTAAAATCCCTTCATTGATCCTTTTGTGCTACATTGCTCTACATGTGGCTGATAGTGAAGATCTTGCACAGGCTGAAGTGCTTACTTTTCTTGAATGGGCGTCGAAACAGTCTCATTTGATCCAAAGTGAAAACAGCGAGCGTCTTTTACTCGAATCCAAAAGCAGGTTGGAGCTCTATCAATCCAGAGGATCAAGAGGTTTTCATTAGGTTAGATAATATCCTAAAGTTTATTGCTTTTCTCTGTGTTAGTTACATAGATCTGCTTGTTGTTCATGTAGGGTATATAGTATTTATTTATGCAAATTGGATATCATATTCAACATTTCATTCTTTATATGCATATATGTTTTGATGATATTCAAATGAAAGATAAGATGGTCATGTTTTCAATCTCATAAACCCTCTTATCATCTTTTGGATTTCATTCATCGTCTGTGACTATCGGCATTATCGATTCCTTCCATTTTGACTGGAGGCATGCCCACGTCGGTCTGATTTGGCGAGCGCCCACCTTGGTCTGCTTTGGTTGTGAGGACCATTTGTTGCTGAACAATTTTGTTTGGTTCTACTGATAGTTTGACCAATATTGTTTGAATCTAGTGGTCATTTTTTCATGTCACATTTTTTCCATTTTGGATTTGAAGAAAGGGGACCATGGGGATTTGTATGATATGTATGTCGTGTTCATTCATTTTGTTCCACTGCATTTTCGTTGTGTTAAAGTCTCATCTTAAACGGAATGGTCCTGATTTTACTAACATTCATGGGTTGTTGAGTGTTTAAGTCATTGGCATTTAACAATATGATTTTCATTAATGTTTATGGTCTTGTTCGGTTGGTTTTGATTGACGTTTTCTGCCAAGGTGGTAAGGTAAACTAAACTGGCTAGTTTGAGTGATTGACTCGGCCTGTCGGATTGGTTAAACAGTACAGAAATGGTTTGGTTTGATGGTTAGAGATTTTGGGCTTTTTTTCCTTAATTTTTCAAGCTCATTAGTTTGTGTTACTTTTATTTTGATGAGATGATGTTTAATTCTATAAATGACCTGTTCATGGATGTTAATCATGTACATAATCAGAACATAAAAACAATACACTCGGCATCTTTGATTTACAGTGTAAAAGCGATTCACAAAAACCATGAGCCCCAAGGCTTGAACCATGATAACTTCTTTTTAACGTAAACCGTGTGTCATCTAGTTGGACGCTTGAACTCTCAAATGGTAGAGTTGTTTTGATTTGAAAAGTAATTTCAGTTTCAAATGTTATAAACACCCTTGTGATTCTATAAAATAAAGACAAAATAGGATTTCAATTAATAAAAACTTATTGACCAATATTAATAAGTTCTCTAAATAAAAGTAATTTTTTTTGCCCCAATGACGTGGCTTGAAACTTCTTTTTTGGCAATTAGAGTTTAATAGTTTAAACTATAACTTTATGGGTGATAATAATAACCCATAGTTGCAATTTAGTTAATGACATTAAGTACTTTAACTATCTAAAATTATATTTTGGGCCAGAGAGAATTCGGCCAAAATAATAAACTTGTCTGATGAAATTAGCCCAAAATCTCAATGATTTTATGGGCTATTGAAAAAACTTTTAAAAACTTAGGCTTGGCAAAAATAAATAAATAACTTTTTGACTTTTTTAAAAGGGTAAAAAAACCAAAATACTTCTTCAAAAAGTTAAAAAGTTAAAATTTTTTAATTTTTTAACTTTTTTGGAGGGATATTTTGGTCTTTTTACCCCTCCAAAAATCAAAAAGTTACTTATTTAAGTAACCTCAAACAAGCACTTATTCTTCTCGGCATTTTAAACTTTTCAACTACTCTTTTAAAAGTATTAAATGTTTGCGGAAATACTATAAAAAAAAACTAACATAAAATGTTTAGAACTTTCAGTTTTGGTATCCCTTTTTGGCCGTTAGGTTCAATGGTAAATAATGGTTCAGTTCAGTTAACCAGTTGTGCGACCAAACATAAACGTAAATGGACATCAATACACAGTTTTATGATAAACTTAATCAGTCTGTTTTTTCTTTGTTTAGCTTAGTTACTTTAGGTTCAGATTTGGTTAATCAGCTTTTTGTGACCTTAAATAAATCTGCTTAATATTGCACAAATCCAAAATTCAAACTTATCAGATAACACATGCTAAATTTAAATTAAGAACCACATTTCTAATAACATGGGGCTTGAATAACATGACCAAATGTACACTAGCTAGATTATTGTTCATTGTTGCAAGTGTCAGGTGGGATACAATTTTCTCGAATTTAATAATAATCTGTATTTTTCAAGAAAGATATCATCAATGAAAATAGAATGAAAAATAGATGAAGAAAATTAACAGTGGGATTGGCATTGATAACGAAAATAAAATGAAGATGCGTGTTCTTTCTCAAATTATTAATTTAATTATTATCTATCAGCAGTTTATAGTTTAATTTATTAAGATGTAATTTGTTAAAAAAAATATTATTAGTGGATACCCTACACTGAAATGTTGCACGTCATGAGATGCAAACTGAGCAATTTACTTGTAATAGCTGGATTGTACTTGACAATGAAAATAAAAATTAAAAGCAACAATAATAAAATTATTTATAGTAAATAACAATCTTAACCCCTCAGAAGAAAACTCATAACTAGAAAAACCATATGACTTAACCCTGAGAAATTTTACTCAGAGTTACATATCTTGGGTGCCTTATTTAAACCACCTAGGCTAAAAACTATTGGCAAGATTTTTTTTTCTATAATTCACTTGACACATTGTATATATTATTGACATCGAAGAGTTATAGAAGTTTTCGGTGTGAACAATATCGTGTGATCGAACGTTTCTGATTCCCTTCCATTGATGATGTTTCAGCCGACGTCAAAGTCTTTACTGATGGAAGCTCCCTTTGTAGAGGTGATTAAACTTTCTGTCTTAGGAATAGGTGAGTTTGAATGGCAAATTTCATTAGAGAAAAAAAAGGCAGTTGCTATCAAGAAGCTAGCCACAACCGAACATCGAATCAAATTGTAACGTCATTCATGTTAATTCCTTAAGTCAATGCAGTTAGAATCACACACAGTTGATAACATCTATGTGTAAGTACATGTTCATCTACATTGGAAGAGACATGAGGAAGACGGTTAAAGGATTAAAAGATTTGATGGGTTAAAATTAATGCCCCCTTGTGTTAAAATAATCATATAATTTGCTAAGTCGTTTTGTAATTTGAATCCTGAAATGCTTAATTAAAGTTACACATTATTTATTTTCTAGATCATGAAGGTTGTGCATTGTAGCTTTGATTTATGTATGTTATTGATTATGACTTTTTGAATCGACTGTCCTGGATCTCTGCATGGTTTGGTTTAGGTTTGTTGCCTACGTTTGTTTATACTAGGATTTAACCTTTATTTGCTTGAAGCGTTCTATCTTATCTTACACGAATGGGATGTATAGCTCTATATAACTCGTATGTATTTTATTTATTTTTTCCAATTTAGGATCACTATTTGAAATTACGACACCAAAGGAGAACTATAAGTGGCTTAATACTTATGGAATGTTGTTTAATTTTTCTACAACGGAGATATCTCGTAGCATAGGGTCTATTATATGGAGAATACTTTATCTTTAACCGGTTGTAGTAAAAGAGTTAAGTAGTTTTGAAATAAAAATTAACTAACATTGTTACATCTTACACAAGATAAAATTAATTAAAATTCTATTCGCAGCCTCATGAATCAACTTATCATAGGATACGAAAACCTGAAAACAAAATGTATTATAAAAATTCTGTTAAGGTAATTGTAAATTGAGATATATAATAACCTGTTACAATCAGGTTATTATATATCCCACAAGAACAAAAGAGAATGCTTTCTTTAAGGTAATTGAAATCTTTTCTTAAAAGCTATGTAGACTCACTTGAATCTTGTTAGTAGCTTTTAGGGTTTTAATTTTATGAAAAATTAAGCTTTCTTTACATAGTGTTGTTTATTATTTGTTCCCCATCAATCTTTGATTTTTGCATATATTTTAATGAAAAAAAATTGTTCATAGATGGGAAAACAAGAACGTTGGAGTGTGGTATGTTTTGAATTTAGATTTTGATTATGAACCAAAAAAAAGAACAAGGGTAACTAGTGATTTTTTAAAGGACACTAACAATCTCGTTTAAGATTTCAAGCCTCTATACAGAGTAGTAGAAGATACACAAGAGAAAATATTATTTTTTCTTAAGTTACAGTGGTTTACATTGATTCACATTAAAAAAAAATTTAGTGGTGTAGTTACATAGTTTGCAGATTGTTTTACATTATTCTATAGATTGGTTTAGATTAAGTTAATTTTGTTACAGTGGTGTAGTTTTATTTATTTGATTTCTTTATAGTTTTAAAATTTGGTTACAGTGACGTAGTTACAGGATGTAAAGTTGTTTTTGGTTGTTAGGTTGTTGTAATGACGATATTACTAAAAGTTTGAACGATATAATATCGGGTGTAATGACGATTCATTTATTTTACATTTTTTACAGAGGGATTTATATTGGTTAATATTGGTTTACATTAGTTTATATTGGTTTATATTGTTATTTTTTATGGTGTAACACATTATTACATTAGTGAATTACCATGATACATTGGTTTACTTCGGTTTAACTTCGTTACAATTGTGTAATTTTGTTATTTTGGTTTTGTTACAGTGTTTAAATTTAATTATAGTTACATAATTTGCAGATTTCAAGCCTTTTATAGAGAAAATATTATGTGTCACGTACTGATTGGCCCATGATGATGTGTCACGTACTGATTTCAAGCCTTTAATGTTGTTTAGGTTTTGCATACGAAAATGATGTAATTCACTGTAATAAGTAACGTCCAAATTTTTTTTAATATGGAGACTATATTAGAATTAAAGAGAATAATTAGACGAGTTTAATGATGTTATTTTTATAAAAAATAATAATGCATGAAAAAGTTATAAAAGTTATAAAAACAAAAGGGTAAAAATTTTAAATATGAAAAAAAAATTAGGAGGAAATATGTGGAGGACATGTGTCACATTCTTATTAAAAGCTGATTTTTGAATAGTGGATAAAATGACTAGTTTGCCCTTTTGTATTAGAAAAAGAATAGAAAGATCTAATCCATTGATTTTTTGATCCATGATTGGTATTGAGTTAAAAAGTTTTCACAAAAAGGTTGGGTTCTCATTAGAACTACATCCTATATATATATATATATATATATATATATATATATATATATATAT
>BJCM01061836.1:0-30206 GCA_018326385.1 Flaveria bidentis
TATATATATATATAAAACGACAAACACACATTACCACATGATTATTCATTATAAGATTTAAAACTTCAGACTCATTAAAAATAACATTACTATATACTCAATCAAATACCATTAGTCTACAAATCACATCCGGTCAAACATAAACCATAAACTTTAAAGCACTTTAAACCGAAAACAACGTCATTTCTAGTATTGTTACAACAAAATTTTTAAACATACATACAAAATAGATAATCAAAGTCTGACATTGAATTATAAAAACAACAAACCATGTATAAAAGTCTAAAACAATTAAGAAAAGTAACACATCAACATCAACATATCTCACACGAAATTAATCATAATCCCAATTTTTCTTATTCACCTATACGCTTTGAATAAAAAATTCAAAAGAACTTTAATATTCTTTTTTTGTTTGCAACTTCACACTCAATATTTCAACGGTGGCGTATATGGGTGGTGCTGGTGGCCATACGGCGGCAACCACTTCTTCTTCGGTGGCGGAGGCGACGGCGACGGCGGCAACCACTTCTTCTTCGGTGGCGGCGGCGACGGTGGCGGTGGTGGCGGAGGAGCTCCACAGCCACCGCAGTCCACCGGACGAGCATAAAACGCCTTACACTCCGCCACCGTCCGCTGCGACGGTCTCGCCGGAATACAGTTTCTCCGGTCATCTTTCTCCGGCAGCTTCTCACACACCTTCGGTCCGCCGGAAAAGTAGTTGTTAGAGTATGTAAAGTTTTCTAAATTCGGCAATGAGCAAATTGTTGACGGAATCTCGCCGGAGAACTTGTTGTGAGCGACGTTTAACTGCTCTAAACTCTTCATTTCTCCGATGGTCTCCGGCAACATTCCGACGAGTGAGTTGAAACTCACGTCGAACACCGTTATCTTCTTCAAAGCTCCGATCTCCGGCGATAAACAACCGCTTAAACCTACATTCACTAGAATGATCTCGTTTAATGTTTGACTCATCTTCTTTATGCTTGATGGTAAGCATCCTTTGATGTTGTTGTTGGCGAACACGATCACCGACACCGGAGAATTCCCGAGGTTTTTCGGGAATTTGGTGTCGAATAAGTTGTTGTTGATGAAGATTGCGTCGAGTTTTAGGTCGTAGAGTTTTGGAGGTATGTCGCCAGTGAACTGGTTGAATCGGATATCGAGGAATCTGAGGGAGGGGAGTGAAAGTACAACGGATGGGAAACCGCCCGAAAAGCGGTTATTGCTTATGTCAAGCTCGTAGAGAAGATTTAGTTTTTCGAAAGACTTTGGTACTGTTCCACAAAACCTGTTGGTGTTTATGTGGAACAGTGCTAGGTCTGTTAGAAGACCTAGGTCTTCTGGGAGGGACCCTGAGATGTTTGCATGGTTGAGGTCGATACCAGCGACCGTGGTGCAATGTGGATCATCTAAGGATGGTGCACAGAACACCCCGGTGTAGTTGCAAACGTTAGGGCCGTACCAGTTTGATGTGAAGCCTCGAGGGTCTGAGGTTATCGCGTGTTTCCATGCTTGGAGGGCATGATAGGCCTTTTCGAGTCTAGGGTTTGGGGGAGTTGATGCTTGGTGAGAGAGGGTTGTAAAGAAGGATAGAAGAACAAGAAAAACAAATTTATGATGTGAGAGTATTATTGTCATTATTGGATTTTGATTTGGTGTGAATTGTGATTAATGAAGAGGAATGTAGGTATGGGTGTATTTAAATGGGATTTAGGGTTGTGTTGTTGATATAAAATCTAAGGTTGTTGAACATTAATAGTGATATCAATATACACTACTCCAAGCCTTATTTTATAGCCATAAACTTTTGAAATATATGCAAGTGTATAAACGGTTTAAACAGATAAGATGTCTGAATTCTAATTTTTTTAATTTCATTTTAATCATTTGAAATAGTCTATATCGATCATATACGATAGCGGTAGTTTGAAAATATAAATGTTTCGACTTCTATGCAAGTCAAAGACTATTTGATGTAGGAAAGCATCTTAGGCCAAGTCGTAATAACATATGTGAAGTCTTTTTGTCACTTGTGGTAGGTTAAAAATGAAAATTGGACTAAAATATTGAGTGGTTAAGTTAGAACTTAGAAGAAATAGGTGCCGGAATTTAAATATTTTGGTCAATATTATAAAAAAAAATCTTTTTATTCATACACTCATTTATTTTGAAAAGAGAATAAAGGATCAACAATATTAAAAACGATTTTACAGAGTGAGTCGTCTTATTTTCTCCAGGCTTTCTAGTTTACACATCAGTTTCATATTAGTTTTCTTACATTTCCTCATAGTTTTCTTCGTTTTGGAGGGTGACGTCACAACTTTCTCAAGTTTTCGTTGATGACACATTAACATTACATCAGATTTTTTTCATCTCCCCTTAGTTTTTCTTGTTTTGGAGGGTAACGTCCTAGTTTTACCTAAGTTTTTCCATTTTTACCAAATAATATATATTTATATTTCAATTAAAGTAATTTAAATACATACATAAATAAACTTTAATTTATTTAAAAGAAATACATGATAAAATACAAATTAGAAAAAAAAGCTTAATTAAAATAAAAGGGTATAGTCATCCACAATGTTGTGCTCTAATATTACATTGTGTTTGATACGATACCTTCACCAAAATCTTCCGAAGTGAATGGGTTTAATTGTTAAGGCACCGGTTGTGACGATCCAGTTTTTTGATGAGGCTTTTAGCATTGGTTTGATTTTTTGGCGGAGTTGGATGATGAATTCATTGTTTGTATAGAGTACATAATTTAGAGAGTAGAAGTAAGGTGTAAAAGCTTTGAGTGGTATTTAAATGGTATAAAAAATTAAATAGTATCTTTAAAACGGTTGGAAGAAGGGCATAAGTAAAACCATTGAAAATTATTATGGTTGGTGGTTATTTTTCTTACCGGATTTAGGGAGATGGTGTTCACATCCGTGTCCTGATATTCCTTATCTTTCTCTAATATTCACTCTTATGTCTCCGAACCGGGTTTTGTAATGCTTGATCAATAATATTAACCAATTAGCTTTAGTAAATCCGTGTATTACACAGGTTGAATAAATAAAATATTGATATAATAAATTTATTAATTACAATGATAATTTAAGATATGATATGATTGAAATTACGTATAAAAATGACTATAAACAATATAACAGTGATATCAATTTTTTAAATTTTTTTTAAAAATAAACATTTTATTCTAAAACAAACCGTATAAAAATATTATTTTTATAAAAAATTTCTTATAAATATAATAAAACAATGATATCAACTTTTTAATTTTTTTTAAAAATATCTTATATTTTAAGATATGATATTATTTTTGGTTTTAAAAAATTTGAGTTATTAAAAGTATCAATTTGTTTAGAAATAACAAATAAATAATTTTTTCCTAATTTATTATATATTAAAATGTGTTAAAATAATTTTATTAGTAATTAAAGTAATTATTTAGTGAGGGAGAAATACGAGAAATAATTGGTAAGAATAATTGTGGTGCTGACACGTAACATCCTCATTTACCATTTTATTAAAGTAGTAAGATAAAATTTTTTTCATTTTATATTTGTACTATTAAGGAAATAAGAAAAAAAACTAACTTTAGATTAATTAATTATTATAAATAAGCTAGAATAGATCGATAAAGTAATAGTTTTTAGGTAGAGATTAGATTGGTCATGTGAGATGTAAAGATCACCAAAAGGACGCGCAAACCTTGAATTTCCTTTTTGCTTTTTCTTTTCTTTTTTTTTTCTAGAAAGAGTAATATTTTTTTTCATCTTTTATTTGAAATCATGAGGGTTTGCAGGATTATATGTCTTAATTTCGTTAAAGTTTAACAATATAATAATAAAAAGCCTACATTATTAAAGTTTTGCAATAACACAAACAAATAAATAAATGCAAATACATTGCTATAAGTTATTCCATTGAACCACCTTTGTTATGATACAATCTTGATTAACTTTTGTTTTTGGAAGATTCATACGTATCATTTCGACCAACTTTTTGTATGGATTGTTTATTCATTAACATTCATGGATTTGAGTGTTCATGACACGAGACTAACTATAGTAAATAGGTTATGGTTTATTATTAATTGAAACTAAATGTGTATGTAATTGCTTCCAGAAGACCTTATAATATATGTAATTGACTTGAGTTTATTAACATAGATCATATAGGTTAAATCTCATGACACTCGTTGCTTAAACAACCTTTGTTTTGCATCTATGCTAGCTTCACCTTCTTTTGACTTTAATTCAATTTCATGAGGCTAGAACTAGATATAGCAATTAAGTTGGTTGATAAAATATTAAATATATTAGAAATTGCTTGTAGATATAAGATATTGATAATATATGATAATTGATAGTAAACTAGTATTAATCCCTCACGTTGCGGTGGGGACGTAAAATCATGCCAAGTAACACAAATTTCATTCTACCATCAGCGAAGAACACCGGGAAAACTTGTTTTAAAAAAGAAATAAAAATGAGAAAAATAAAACGAACGAAAAGTAGACGTAAAAATGTTGAGTCCCGCATGTGAAACGTAAACCACTAAAAGCAATAATTAGGTTGATCTAAGAACCGCACGTTGCACGTTGTGATTAGACCGTTAAACAAGAAAAAATATGCCTAAAAACGTTAAACCGCATGCGCAGTTGCGGTGTGTTAAATTTAAACCTGAACGTAACACGGAAAAATTTGTAAAAGACGGAAAATATAGGGAATCAAAGTTGAAAGTGAAAAATTGCAGGGATTCAATTGTAAAATATATAAAAGTATTATGGTTAAAAGTAAGAAAAAAAACAAAAATGAATACAACCATCAAAGCTTAGATACAACCTATAATTCAATAAAACACTTGATAATTGATATTATATTATATGTATAATATAATAAATATATTAAGTAAATATTAGAATATTCTTTAACCTTCTATCAGCATTACTTGAGTCTAGTACAACACTTTTATGTATATATATATAATATTTTTATACATAAAAAGTTAGTAAGTAGTAATATATAAATTTGAAATAATACATAATCGATATCAGGAGTTTAACGTTTTTGTTTTTTAAAAGACTGCATTTTATTAAAGCTCGACTGGCAAGATGTTAGATGAAATAAAAAGCTACAAAAATGATAGTAGATTTTAAAGTCACTCTATCCGCTTCAAATTACATTTATTTTCTACCATTATACCACAAAACAAGAAATAAAGAAAATCATCCAAAAACAATGTTAAACTGCCGCCGGTTTTTGGAACACACCACATTTAATCAAAGGATAATGTTATCGGCTAAAACTTCTATTTAAAGAATTAATTAAGGAACATATGATTATATTCTAGTAGTGAAACAAAATTAGATAAGAAAAGTCTAATTTGGGTTATAATAATTTATGATAAATATCCCTATATTTTATCATGAATTTAGTGAAGTAATATTATTTAATTTTAAGTAATAAAAGCAGCAAGTTGAAGATTAAAATACTTATTAGGTGTTGGGTTGGGATCTAAATAGGTATGAAAGCACTTTCTCAACACATTAGTTGATCGACCATATATACTTATCAATTATCAATTTCTTGCCCCCAACCTTCTCAGAAGCTCGATATGCATGCATTGACAAAGTAAATGCAAAAATTTTTTTTAAAAAAACATCACATTTGTTCATATACTTTTGTTGAAAAATAAACACAACTTGTAATATTATATATATCCACACATATAGTTAAGATATTTTTCTAAACATTGCGTCATTTAATTAGTGTATTATTATTTGTTTTAGTAGTGGGTTTAATTATACGATGTATAAACACAAGTTTTAAAATGATGCATTTGACAAAAAACAAACATTCTAACGAGCCTATTGCAAGTTCCTACACTAGTTGATTTGTTTTAGGGATAATGTTGAGCACAAAATTGATACATGTAAGAATTGCATAGACACTTGTACAGTTGTATGTGGTGCATTTTGATACAGTAAGTGAGAAAGAAAGATGTCAATGCAATAACATAGTGTTTTATGTATCATGTTTAAAGGAATAGCCTAATTGGAAGTTATGCTTATACATGTGTATAAAGTCAATTGAACACATTGTGTATGTTTCGTTTGTGCATAATGATGATCATGTCAATTTGACAATTTGTATAGATCATTTTGGGTCAACGATCTGTGCATGATTTAGACTAAAACCAGACGTATGCTCTTGATCAAGTCAATGGTACGTTTCAACCAAATTAAAAAGCATATAGTTTTAACAAAGAACTATAAAGTAATAATCTTTTATTACAAACTCTACTCTTAAGGAAGTCAGCTTTGGATGAGTTTTTAATATAAGTTTCTCCTTGGTTATAACATAAAATGGTTTATAAGTATTACAAAATATACATAACTACATATTTTTAAAATGGAAAAAGATTTATAGAAAACTAAAGTTAGATAACTAGTTTGGTTTGTTTGATAAGCATGTTCCAAGTTTCAAACCAAACCAAATCGTTAAAACCGTCAAACATACAAACGACTATGAACAATCCCCGTTTGGATCTCAAAAAATGAAAAAGAGTGTCTTGCTTTAGTTTGGACCATTTGGTCGGGATCTAGTACATAACCAGTATTAGCATCTTTCCCATGGAATATCCTTCGTTAGTAATGCTACGGATTTGACACATAAATCACTTTCGTGATGGTCTTTCCACCGTCGCAAGCGCCCAAATTAGGGTACTCATTTGTGGATACACTAATATATTGAAACAAAATAGGAAAATGTTTTTTATTACAATTTACATAAGCTTACACATTTAGCCTTCTTTTGACCTAAAACACGGTTTCTAGCACAAACATGTTGCTAATAAAACCTAGAAAAGATTGGTGGACCTACATGATTTCTATTAATATTTCTTAATTTCTCCAAAAAATATACTTTGAATAGCGGTTTTTAAGTTTTACTGCCTTTGGGACAAAAGTCAAGCCTTCGAGATTGAAAAAAAGAAACAAGTATCTAAGATTTTCTCTCCAAAATTATTTAGGGTTCCTTTCAAACTGATTTTATAATTAGGTAAATGATATGCAACGTTAATGAGAAGAGAGATATTTTTTATCACAGTTTAGATATATGTATACAATTCATATCGTTAATTTACCCGTTTTGTAAATGAAAATGAGAATAGCACGTATGTAGAGATACATAGATTGGTTATTAAAAAAATTAGTTCGGTTATACATATTACTCAAAATTATCAAAACTAGTTCTTCCAAAAAGATTCGGTTATTAAACGGTTTGAGAAGGTACAAAAAGCTACCTTTTGTAATTAACCGGTTCGGTTTGGTTACTAACCTATTTTTACCCATATAAAAATTGGTGTTATTATTAATATAAAGAACAGGTATCTAATCGATTTGTGATGTGAGAAGCAGTATATAGGTGAAAACAATTGGTTACGATCGGTTAGAAACCAATTTGTGTTGAATTGGTTATGCCGGTTTAGTTTTTTTAGGTTTTTGAGTCGGTTAAATTAACTGGTTATCTTCCGGATGTTGGTTGTAGCCAGTAGGTATATTATGGTTGAATATTTGGGTTTTAACACCATCGACCAACGTTGTTTCAAACTGAGCTTACAATATCATTATTAGGTTTTTTTTATCATATATGAAATACCTAAATACTTAATAACCCAAAAACATGAAGTCCATAGCCATAGATTGATCTAATCCTAAAGGTATTGCTAGCTTTTAACGAACATATCATAAGCTTTTTAATTCGTGCTTTGTATTACCCCTTTTTATTTTAACTTTTTTATTAACTTCTCGAGTGTAATAATTTAACCAAAATTATTTTTATGAGTGATAGATGTCATACCACTATACCACTAAGTCGTAGGTTTTAATATTTTAACTACGCTTATGTTAAAACGATTGTATTTTTAAAAATATCACAAGAATGAACCAAATAAGAACCCACATGTATGTGAAATAAAAACCCACATTTATGAACCCACATTTATGCGTTACATGCCTTTCACAAACCGTATATCACATGTGTTGATGTGAGACTTTTTATCGTAAATAAAATAGTCATGTTTTGATTGATTGTTTAACTTGATTTATTAAATTGGTTGACCCGTCGACTAATGTATTTAAATAAGCCTACTCGTCAACCATGTAGTTAAATAGATCAACTTACCAACCTTATGACCTAGAAAACCCAATTACTACACCACGCAACCCACCCGTTTAAAGCGTTTACAGCTTATCCCTCAGTCTGTTTGACTCGTTTAGATAAATAGGTTGAATGGATCGCATCTGACTTACACGATTTTAATGCACGACGCACAAATCATTATAGAAGAACTCACTCCCGAAAATTTAGCTTTCCAGAAGATTATCTTCCGTGGAGGTTGCTACGATACCCATGATATACCCAATCTCCTCGGATATTTCCTTCATAGAAGGGCGGTTTTCTCTTCGTTCCTCTAAGCAACTCACTGCAAGGAACCCAAATGCTTTCATTGCGTCGATGTCCAACGAGGTTGCATGTTGCTTGAGCATCGGGTCAATGGCATCCACCAATCTTTCCTCATTCACTATTCGCTTTATGTAGGCAACCAAGTTTACATCTTCTGTCGGTCTACCAAAGTCTATAGCCTTCTGACACGTAAGCATTTCCAACAACACAACTCCAAAGCTATACACATCACTCTTATCAGTCAACTGATAGTTCCAATAATAATCAGGATCCAAGTACCCGAAAGTACCTTGTGCACAAGTCGTGACATGGGTTACATCTTCCTCGGCTAGTCTTGACAAACCAAAATCTGCAACCTTTGCTTTCATGTTATTGTCGAGTAAAATGTTGCTTGACTTCACATCACGATGGTAGATCGGAGGAGATGCAGAGAAATGAAGGTACACGAGTCCCTCAGCAGTGTCACGAGCAATACATAACCGTTGAACCCATGTTAGAGATTGTTTATTTTGACCATGCATATGATCATAGAGGCTTCCGTTCGGAATATACTCATACACCAAAAATGGTTGTTCAAGTTCCACACAACAACCGAGAAGGCATACGAGGTTCTTGTGGTTGACTTGGCATAGAATTCGAACCTCATTTAGGACTTGATCGATGCTTTTGGTGTTCCCGAGCTTTGGACATTTAACAGCTACTATCGTGCCATCATCCATAACACCTTTATATACTTCTCCAAACCCTCCAACGCCAAGAAGACCGCTTGATGAGAAGTTGTTAGTAGCTCTTTTGATCTCTTTGCTTGTGAAAATCTTGGCTAACTTTCCAATACCACTCGCCCCTACAATCTTGTCGCGCTCACTAGCAAGGCGTTTTCGTGCGGCTTTGCTTTTTTGATGCCGAATAAATACTACGAGCCCAAATATACTCGTAAAAAATATCATCCCACCGATGCATACCGTAGATGCAACAAGTACTGTCCCCTTTCTTCTGGCCTTTCTTAAATCTGCAACAAAATGACTCAGTAGTTAATATGCAAAATGCTCTTCAATGCTAAAGGTTGTTCTAACTACTAATCACCTACCCTTAACACACAGCCCGAGTGCTGCATCCCAACGATATGCAGACTTACAGAAACACTTTCGAGTGCCATCAAGAGCGTCCCTACAAGTGGAGGTCGAGTCACAATGTGCTTGTTTGGTACACGGTGGCTCTGGTGGTAGAGCCCACATCAACTCCACCATAGGATCAGGCCACTTGCTAAATGGCAATGAGCTGTTTAGATTGACAAAGCTTTTGTAAGCCCTACATCGGTCCATGGTTAGCCGAAGTACATACAGGTTTATCAAGCTTCCTTTATAATAAAAACAACAACGAGGAGATTTCCTACACATTGACATCTGTGGCGAGCTGTTCTCATAGGCTCGACAAGGACTCGTGGGAGTACAATCCATTGAAAGTGAAGACATCCTTTCGGTACAGTTGAAGAAGATGATAGTGTTGTTTAAGGATATGGTGAAAGGCAAGGAGGTGTTCAGTTGTATGCCATTGGAGGGAAGATCAGCCGTGACACACGTGTTTGGTAAGAAGGGCGATTGGGCGATCACTAGCCGTTGGTCTTTGGGAGAGATTGATATGATCGGGTAAGTGTTATTGAGCGTGTCAAACTTTAACACACCCATGTCACACCGGATCTTGTAAAATTGGTGGCCACATGTGGGTGCAGTGCTGAGCGGATATGGCACCGAAGTGTTCCCACAATGTGGGCAGCGGATAGCCGCCATACAAGCGGTGTGCATTATTAGAACCGCCATGAGCACCCACATTCTCATAGGCATATTAACGTCGCACGAACGGGGATAATAAGGACTAAAGTCCTGGGTATTTGTAGGATTTTGAAATGTGAAAATAGGAATCCTAGGATTTTGTTAATGAGATCCTTCACGTGAACATACAATATTCTTGTCCCCTCAGATATCCAAAATGGTTTGTACGATGTACATAGTTTCAAACAAAACTAACAAGATCTGAAATATTGTTTAGGGATGGAGGCCTGTTACGAACTCCAAACAATTGGGGACCAATCTCGATGTATAGTGGTACGAACAACCTCGTATTGGTTGTATTCCGATGTAAGTTCTAACATCTAGGAATAATATTGTCGTTTCAACAATGTAAGAGAGCAGATACATGCACCAGGTCTACATTAAGTTTTATCGACAATCGACATATGTACAGTATTTTATAAAATCAGTTCCAATCTTACAATGAAGAACTGTTGGAAGCTTTAAAGAATGATTACCACATGCATACATATGATTGTACATGCAAGCAGACTATAGTATGTACACATGCATATACATGTATGATGTACCCTCGTCGTCGGTGATAGAGAAACTGCTAACCTAACAAAACTTTTCTGGCTGTCTAAAAGCAGCAAATGAGGGAACCCTCGGCCTCAAGTAAGTGGTTCAGCGAGAAGAAGTGTATGCCACCATCCACATGCAACTACTCTGGGTACACAGCCATCTAGGGTGACTTGAGATGGGATGTTACGGTCTATCACATCTCCCAAACCGAGCTGCAATGTTCAAAACGAGTCATGTATTGTTATCAGGACAATAGATCAGCGATGAACTCTGGTTACAGGGAGGGTTTTGTACCTGACCATACTTGTTCCATCCCCAGCAGAACACCTTCCCGTCTTCAGAAATACGAAGCAAAAAAATTAATAATAATTTAAGCCAATATGACCTTTCATTAAAATGTAAAGAAAACAATTTGTTGTAATACATACCTGTAACGATAGCACTATGTCTTGCCCCGCATGATACAACTCTTGCATGTTCGTTTTCAAGACTAGGAGCGTCCAAAAGACGTGGCAATGTCTGGAAAGAAATCATGGATTAACAAGAACAGATTTTGCATATCAGAAAAAATTCTAGAAAAGATACGGGAAATACTAACCTCAGCTTGATCGGTGCCTGTACCTAACTGGCCGAATTGATTCCCACCAAAAGCATACACATCACCATCGCCTGAAATGCAGATTGTATGCCAGAGGCCTGCAGCAACGCCGTCTATGCGGATACCCAACAATGATGATACACATGTAGGGCTTAGCTCATCATCGGTGCTTCCTTGCCCACACTACACCATGAGAAATATTAGAATTCATAATTAAGATGCAACCATCAAAAGACTACTACAAAACATGAAACTGAAGAACATAGATATGATTCAAATATGTCTGTTTTATCGCCTTCCACGTATAACTTCATCTTGAACATTCAGTGTGCTTTTTCAGTTTTTCTCCACCATTTCTACCTTACCTACATATTGATTGTGCAGACCAGATCAATACAGATGAATCTCCACCCATTTCCAAACAACTCAACATAGGAAACAAAATGAACGCATGCAAAAACAAACTACAAAGATCTTGATACCATCATCACTTGTTCAATACCAGATAAACATGACAAAATTCATACCACTTGCACCTCCATCATTTCAGGAAATCAAGAAACAAACAACTGTTATAAGTATGTCGTGAATCATGATAGCGTACACCGTGCGACATAGGGGAGGGTAGAACATGTGGTTCATGAGACCGTAAGAAGATGCCCACATAAAAAAAGGCAAAGAAAAAATTAACAAACAAGAACAAATATTTTGAGAACAAGGGAACTTCACCTGTCCATAGAGTCCCCAACCAAAAGTCATTAACGCCCCAGCATCTGCATATGCATTATGCAAGATCAATATTCAAGTTCAAAATATATATCCAGTAAAATGAATAATTATGAATAGAGTAATTACATAGTCTATGAAACTTTCAAATATAAGTCTGAAGCAGTTGAAAACTTACCAGTAATTACAGTACTGTGTCGCCCTCCACAGGCGATTCCTTTAATATAACTTCCAGGGACTCTATAACCCTCCATGGTTCCTCTTGGAAGGGATGTTGACCTATCTTTTCCTGCTGATGATGCGGCAATGCAAGGTATAGGATGCGGTGAAGATACCATTCGTATGCGGGACCCCAAACCTAACTGCCCTTCACCTCCATACCCCCAACCCCACACCTGTCCTATATCTGAAACTTCACACAAGTTACTAACATTAAGAATACTAGCTACTATACAAGACCATAACACAAATCGACACTGATCAAATTGATTGGTTTGAAATTACCTGACAATGCCAATGTATGCCGCCCACCAGCTGCAACTGTGGCTATCCTTACTCCTGGATTTAATGCAACTAAACAGGGTAAAGCTGAGAGAGGCTCATCACCCGATGATGAGCTTTCAACCACTTGTTTTGTTGATGATACACGTCTCCTTTTTGTATTTTCATCCCCAAAGGCTTTGCCGTCTACACTTGAGGCTACACCACCAGTGGACCTTGATCCCTGTGGGCGAGGGCTCACTGTAATACATTTGAATATATGGTTAATGAATATTTAACATATAGCTTTAGCAACTACTGTTATAATAAAAAGTATATTACCTTGTTCTGTTAAAAACGGATTCTGCCTCTCAAATGCGTCTTTCTCTTGATTTTGAGCTGTGTTTGGATCCCCAACAACTTTCCCAGATGGGACACACTCTTTCCATCCCCATGTATAAACCTCTCCAGCTACTGCAGACAAAACACGGGGATCATTTGCAAGGTTTAAAAAGAGAACTGCAATTGAGTATAATCTCATGATTAGAATATAGATAAAAGTAGTACCTGTTACACAGACACAATGTGCCCAACCTGCTGCAGCTCTCACTAATGAAACTTCATTCGGAAGAGGGAAAGGTTCTGGTGTTTCCTTAACAAACACAAGTAAAGAAACTTCACATTAGCTTCCTCTCCATGAGATTCAACAAACAGATCAAAAGATATGAAGCTGTATTTTAATACCCCATGTTTCCCTGATGTCACATAGCTTTGACCAAGATCATCAGTAGAACCCCATGTAATCAGCTTCCCTGTGTCTGATTAAAGAAAGGCTGTTAAGCGAAAAGGATACAAAAAGTGGATATCAACTATGAAACTTTTATATATGTGCAACATAGAGGCGTTAAAAAGACTTCTCAATCTTGACAAGATGGTAAATATTTTGGATGTTCATGTCCCCACATTGCAGGTTTACCAGGGTACAGGACTCTAAAAAGAACAGGAACTGGGAAGATAAAAACCATTCAAATCCAACCTTAAGAAGCAAAAACCATTAACACAGGAAATGCTAACATACTGAAAAATGGCTGCACAAAGTCAAATCTGGCAATGAAAGAACTCAGGTTTAAAGCTTTCAAGTTTTTATAAGGCATGTTCTTGAATGTTGACTTGTTCTTCAGTTCTTTTTTCCTTTCTCTTTATCTTTGGAAACTTCACTGGTTAATTAGTATTAGCACCTGTTTTTGACAATTTCATGTTTTGAATTCTAGACTGTCGGGTTAGTATTTTAGTCTCTTAGATTAGTATTAGCACAATAGCACCTATCGCTTAGCCTGGCAGCCTGCTGATTTCAAGTTGACGTAATTGTTCTATTAGCACCTATTGATGTGTTTGATCCCTGTAGCTGCTTTTGTAGTATTGTATATATGTTTTATGTTTTGTGTTAAATGAGATGTATTTATCACCTGTTTTTTGTATAATCACCAGTACTAGTGTATTTTATTACTGTATGTATGTTTTTAATGTTTTAATTAACTGTTCCAACCAGATGTATTAATTACTTGTTATTTATTTAATCACCTGTTCAGTACCTTTTTTTTAACTACACATATTAGATTATTAGTGTATTTATGTGTTTTGCCTTGCCTTTTAATCAGATGTACTAATAACCTGTTTTATGCTTAATAACCTGATCAGAACCTGTTTTAATTAGATGTATTAATCACCTGTTTTCTGTTTAATCACTTTCACCTGTTCAGTGCATGTTGATGTCCATCTATATGTTTTCTGTTCAGCACCTGTTTTATCCTTATGTTTTTCTTTTTTTCTGTTAAAGCACAGGACCTGTTTAATCACAATGTTGTTTTTTGTTTTCTGTTTCCTGTTTTTGATTGCTTTATTTTAGAAATCAGAGTGGCTTGAACCAGCCCCTCTGCCTCTCCTACATCCATATCATCTAACTGCTCTAGAAAGTATGGAACCAAAGATCATAACATATGACGAATCAAATGTAATTTCTGTGGGGAAAATGGTCAACGAAACAGTTTATTGACTTATGCAACATGAAGTGGGAGGTTCTAAGAATGCTACGAAATGTTCCAGGGCATGTACGAGAGGAGATAAAGTGTTAGGTAAATGCAGCAGAACACTATTGCAGACACACATGAGAATTAACATGGTTCAGTTAGTGTGACCTACGCCCACAAACTGCAACTAGGGTTTCTCTTTATATGCTCAGTACAAAGATTACAATACACGACTAAGGTATATATAGAGATGCATAGGGTTAGTAAGCATTAACTTAAAGAACAAGAAAGCTAATCATTAGCCCAAGCACAAAAGCCTTCACAAACCCAACAACAAAGACATTCATGCAAAAACATATATGGTTAAAAGTGGTATGGACTCAAGGTTTCGAGTTGATGTTGATGTCTATGATCTTGATGACGATGAGGAAGACTGTGATGAGGTAGGTGGTAGTAAGGCCCCTCAACCTTATCTTTTGGGTAAAAGGTCCTATGGATATGTTCTACACTCCAAATAGGAAGGATGCTGGTGGCAAGCAACAAACCATCAACAAAGTTCGTCGTAAGTAGCTAAGAAATAAGGCATGTAAGGAGTTAGCAATATGGTTTTATTATACACGCATGCGTTTCAATCTGGCTACTATGATAGTTTCCATAAAGCAACAAAAGTCTTCAGACAATTTGATCCCGAGAATAAACTTGAATATCTCTTACAATAGCGCAGGATGTAATATACAAGATGAACAAGTTATGAAAGGTTTATATTCTTGCATTCAAAGTTTGTCTCTAACTGTAGAAGATGAAGACAAGATCATTGAAGAAGTAACTACACATCAAAATAACACAGGGGTTTATGGTCAAAATGTGGCTTTTAGGCAAAGGATGCGACAAGCTCTAGAACTTACCAATACACATAGTTTTCTCCCTATTCTGATATATGTACACACACATCTTAAATTTTGTTATATTTTAGGAGTGGTGGACATCATATGGATCTTCACCTCCTAATTTGCGAATATTTGCTATACGAGTTCTTAGTCTCGTTTAATTGCTAGAAGTTGTCAAAGGGATCAGGATAAGTTCCAACACCTTCACACCAAGAGGAGAAATAGATTACCACAAAAAAGATTCAGTGGCATGGTATATGTGAAATTCAATTATGCTTTGGAACGTCAACATGGAAGCGAGGGAAGCGCTAATCCAATTCTCTAGCAGGGCATTGATAAAAGCAATGATTGTTGGATGGGGAGAACGGGAGAGGATAACGGAAACGATGATGTGGTGTTTATCGATGATAAATTGACATGGGGTGACATAGGTAGAGCTTCAAGGGCACATGAGCCTATTCATGTAAACAACATGGGGTGACATGTGGTGTTTATCGATGATAATTCAACCTTGGTCACAAGGTTAGCTCATGACTCTCTCAAATTAAAGCAACCTGGCCTTCAAGCACCAATGGAACTCCAGACAGGGCCCTACAATACATCCTTCATTGCAACAAATCCCAATCAAGTTCTTTACTCTTCAGCTGGCCGTATAAACTCGAAGGCTCGAGCAATTAAACTCAGTGAGGAGACAATGGCTCTTTGGATAGAAGGGAAACTTTAGTTAAAGTTCACTTATCAATGCAACAATCACAAAAACTCAAAAACATATTTTCACAAACCCTACTCCTCCCTTCAAATTTTTTGCTTGCAGTGACTACAAAGCTGAAGAACTTGCAACAAGCTACAGAAAACCAGATCGATCCCTAACAACCAAGTTAAAACCAAAAAAACAAGAAAACAAACAGAGGTATCGCACCTCATATCAAACGCAAACAGACACCACATATTCCAAATCTACTACATTTTGACTTCCAATCGCAAATCAGTCAAACGCAATACCAACACACAAACACATACCCTCACCAAAACTCCAAATCTCTCTCGCAAAGATGCAAAAACAAGAATGAACCAAAAACTACCAACCTGAAATCGCCATCGCAAATCCACACCCGCCGCCGCACACCTCCGTCCACAACCGCCCGGAGTCCGCCGTCTGCGGCAGCCTAACTTCCACCGGAGACAATATCGGCGACCGTTGCGGCAGCGCACCAGGCAAATACCCCCACATGTACACCATCTTCTCCTCACTCTTCATCTCCATTTTCACATCTTCACCACCATCACCATTCATATCTAATCGACTAATTCCCCGAAACCCTAACTAAAGAGCAACAGCCACAAGCCTCACAATCCACCAATTTGACGAACGTATGCGTACGATTGACAACGTTTGCAGTTGAATGATGAAGTTAATTCGTATAAAAGTGCCCTAAATTGTAGCATTTGAATAAGAAGAGGGGGCGTATCAATTTCGAGAGGTTGGGGGTGCCACGTTGACGCTCACGTTGGTGTCTGTCCACGTGGCGCGATGTGAGCCGAAGGATGGGGTGAGTTATTCTCAGCCACGAGTTTGGAAGAAGTTTCTGGAAAGTCGGTCTGGAGGTTATGATGAGCGGGGGTTCTTGGTGTGGCCCACAGCTGTGATGCCACGTGTCTGTAACAAATATTAGGTTTAAAAGTTGTTATAACTTACTTAATAGTAGTTGAGCCACGTGTCTATTGGAGATCTTATTCTATGAGCTTAAGCATATGATTAGTGCATTCGAGTCAATGAATTTCAATATTTCTAATACATTTTAAGTGGAACAGGATTTTTACTACAATAGTCGGTGATTTCTTTTAATGAGTCGGGTTATCAATGTTGTCTGTATTTACGGGTGTGGGTGATCTTTTGTCAATAGGTTTACCCGGGTAATCAGACTTAAAAATTATTCGTTGGTCGTTCAAAAAAAAGATTAGTGCATTCGAATATTTCGAAACTCGCTCGAAATTTAATCAATTTGATACGTTTCGTTGAACGAATTGAGTTCAAGCTAACATTAGTTAGGTTTGATTTTATATGTTTGGTTTGTTTCATATAAACTTAAATTTAAGGTGTTATATTTTTTATTATTCTTACTATTTATAGCATCGTCTAAACGCTTAACCTTAAAATTTTAAGGCACGAGCGCCCTACCTTACTCCTATAATGATTGATGTGCTTATAGTCGACAAAACTTGTTTTTAATTATTTCATTGATTTTCCTATTTATACATTTCATTTGATTTCCATTAAAAGCTTGTAAGGGTATATCTAGTTGAACTTTGTTTTATTGTTGATTATATATTAATAGTTGTACTTCTTATAAAATTAAAATTGTATGATAAAACTTTTATTTTAAAGTATTATATAAAAGTTGTTATTTTTGTGACTCAGTTAAACATCTTTTCTTAAAGGATAAGTTGGTGAAATCAAGATTTCAAGTTTCGATCATTTTGAGTTAGGGTTGTTAAAATAGTTTGAAGCTAATTGAAAACAACTGTTCGAAATTGACTCAATCATAAACAAGCCGGGTTCTAAAAAAATAATTATTTAATTTTTTCTGAAAAGTAACTCGGATACCCGAAAAAACCAATATTTTAGTAAAACATCATGATCCAAAAAAATCAAATATCCAATTTTTAAGATAATTTAGATTCAGAATTTCAAGTAATCCGAATGTTTTTGCAAATCTTTAACCCCAACATTCCCACTTAAAATAAGAACATATGCTTATCAATCACGTCATGTCAATATGTCACAACCCATCAAAAATTCGAAATCATATGAACTTGCGATAAATAGTTACATTAATAAAATGTATTTCATAGTTTCATTACACAAAGGCCCACAATGATTGCTGAAAATTACGGGATAAGATCATAAGAATTGGATCATACATGGGCCAATGGGCTTACAGTGGACATCACATAACCTTGTGGCTCGAATAGATCCATTATGTTCTATTGCCCACCAAAGAAAACTGAAATGTGAGTAACTAATAATTTGCAATCATAATGGAACCATGTAAGCTATCTACAAACCACTTGTTTTGCGATGCTCTTTACACTTTTGAGCAACATCCGTACAAGCATTTTGTGGTTTTGTGGTTTTGTGGTTTTTGTTTCCCTTTCATCTTTTTACAAGATTAATAACACGAATATAATATTCTTTTCTGATTCACTAGCATACAAATCTAGTTATATGTATTAAACATATAAAGTCACTTATGAAATATATCAGAAGCTCAGTCTTGTTAGCATATATACTAGTGATTAAAAGAGAACATGATTTAGTATTTTCAAGTGCGGAATTATAGTTTAATTTAAAGGGAATAAGGTGACAACGTTGTTATTATTAATCGTTATTATACTTTTTAATAATATAGCTAAAATTTGATTTAGTGTTTGATCTTAAATAACCACTATAGCTACCACCTCTTCCATCCTTGTTGTCGTCCCTGATGTCGAGCACTACCATCCCTTCTCCGACCATAGCAAGTGTATGCAGTTTCAAACACACTCAAACGGTCTCCAACACCCACCCAGAGTCTTTCAGTGAGATTGTGTATGCATAATCGTAATCCCTTATCTCTCACATTACTTGAAAATCCATAACGTGTGTGAGTTCATATGCATGTGTGTTTTAAATTTGCGTATTTGATTTGGGTTCGCTTTTGTTCATGTGTGTTTCGATTTGAAACTTGAAAGTACGCATCATATTTTCTAAAATAGATATTTCAAGAATATTTCAAATATTTCTTAGTATGTATTAAACATCTAACTCTATGAATTCATCCATTATTGTTATTTGTGTGATGCATACATGGGTATGATAACGACTTGTATCACGTAAGCATATACTAAAACCTATTTGGGATTAAGGGTTTTTATTTTGTAATGTTCAACGTTTATTAGTTTTATATAATTCTGCTAAAATGTTTAAAGGGTATAATCAAAATGTTTCACAAATCATTAGTTGTGATTTAACAAACACATAACACAAACTCTAGTTTTGTTTACTCTTTCAAATTATTATCCATCTCATGAGATAATTACATATCACTTCAACAAGATAACTATGCATTAATCCATTCAAAAGACTACTAATCCTTTATCTATTTTTCTTAACAATTAGCATAACTCTATATCAGTTTTTAACATTGCACATGTTGTCTTATTGCATATATGTAATAAAAGGTTACGCTCAAAATTTGCTCATCGTGATTAAAATCTTTCAAACATCTTTGCTTTCGATTTATGAGTTCCTGTTAATAGTTATTCATATGGCAAGTTAACGGAAGAAAATATATTATGGAACACCCAAGACCGCGGATGTTGGAAAGGAAAAAATCAACTGTTACAACTCTTTCACCTCGCGGATCATGAACTTCCCAAACTAAATTGAGATGAAGCGATGAACCAATTTTGTGGCTAGGAACATGTGACCCGTGATCACAAATCAAGTGGTTTAACTTGACCTTGGTCGGGTTGGTGGACCGAATAGTACAAACTATGGACCCGTTAGTACGATATCAAATTTAATTCAATCTTTTGGTATATAAATAGCTAGTCTAGAGTTGAAGGGTTGTGGTATCCACAGTATGGTGCATAATTGTACGGTATAACGGGTCCATTTTGGTATTTGTGAACGTGTGTTAAAAGAGGGTGATAATTGTAGCCAATTATTCATATATATTTGGTATTTCGTTTTGGTGTCATAATCCTAGCCACTTGATGTACAATGGTCATGTGTCCATTTATTGCTAGCAATTTATCTACTCGAATATTTATTTTGTTTTTGGTTTTTTAGTTTTTTTATCTTTAGTTTTTAACTTTTTATATTTGCGATGTTGTAAGATAACTTCACCTAAAAAACAAAAAGAGTGGGAACTCAATCTATAAGTGAAAAAGTGAGAGATACGGTTTATGTACCAGTTATAGATGCTAAAGTTTTTAATGTAAAAGTTTGAAATTTGACATTATTTTGTGGAGTTTAAATAGAGTCCATAGGGAAGATGATGATGAAACATGAGTGTATCCATTGTAAGAAGAGATGCTTAAAAATGATCAAAGCCTCAAAGGTAACACATCAGCTCTTAAACGACACATTGACACATGTGTATGAAACACGTATAGCAATTGTCATTATCATATTAATTACATGAACTAGGTTTTGTTTGTTGTTGGTGATTTTAATGTTATTAACAGTTTTTGTGTTATTGGATTAATTTATTGATCTTGTAACTATAACGTGAGTAAATGAGTTTGGTGACGTGAGTGGGGGTTTGTTTTATGCTAATAAAATTATTTTATTAATTCTCTATGTGAATAAATTAGTTTTTCTTGGGCTACGGTATATGGGCCCGTTTATAAGGGTGGTCTCAATGTCTCATCTGAATATTTATTTTAGGATTTTATTAGTTAATAAAGGCCCAATGAATTTATGGGTTTTTGATACATGGAGTATAACGCACACACATAAATTCCAGATAAGAAAACAAGAACAGTTTTTCTTTCAGATAACTACAGTTTCATTTTCTCAAAAATCTTAGTTTAAATCCGATTAAAATTTGTGGTGTACGATCAATTAATTTATATGATAGTGTTTTATCTTGGTTTTGAGATTTATTCAAGGTATAAATTTTGTAAACTTTTTATATGTTCATTGGTTCAACGATCGTACTTCGGTTTCAAGTCACTCGATCAATAAGCATTGTTGTTAATTGCAAGGATCTATTACAATAACACAGGCCGCATGTTATGATGGGCTTAAATCTCACATCAACATAACAAACATTGATAAATATTGAATTATGAAGTTTGATTTATCATCAGAACATTACGCAACTGGTTTATTTGCGACAATGTATAGGCGCAAGTGCCTCTGTCGGGTTTTTATGTGCGTCTTTTCTTTTTCTTTTTTTAATGGAAAATATTATTAAAAGACTAACAAAGAGCTAAAACCCCTAAAACTACATAGAAAAACAAAAAAAAAAGTATATTGCCACAACGAAGATACCAAAATTTACAAATATCATAAATTAATAATCTAAGTTTAAGAAAATGTTTTAATTAGGTCAATCAAGCATATTTTTTTCCAAATTAAACAATTAAATCATCAAATCGAGTCATTACCATTTTTTTTTTGTCAAGAAAGTAATGAACGAAAAGATGTAAGGGTTGGAATTTTTTAGTATATGCTCTAACAAGTGTCTAAGTATGATAGTAAGTCCCAAACTCCTTTCATATCATCGTTGGAGACGGATTTATGAAGTTCCAAGATATCTTTATATGAAAATGTATATATCGGCGAAATCCCACACCATAACCTTATGATTAATAACTTAAAGTTAGAAGATAATGATTAATTAGTGAGACGTATAGATAACCATCAACAACATAGTTAAAATACCTAATTGTTATATATTCTTTTCACGTTAAACTAAAAAAAATTGATATGATAAATTCTTCAGTGAGAAACAATTATTAAGGTGCCATAGCAACCAAAAGTGTCAAGTCGGAATATATTTCATATATATATAATTCCAAAAGTAATAGAGTTTAAAATCATCAACGTTATTTTCATTACCAAACATTATCTTCTTGAAAGATAACATTGTTTCTTCGTTATTTAATTTAACCATGACTTATCGAATATACGTTGTTTCATCCTTCTCTTTAATTATACCACAACAATCAAACCAAAGGTTTAATGGATATCACTGTCTTTGACATTCCATCAAAACCATTTTTATCTTGGAATATGATTTTGTGGTTACAAGCGAACGAAATCAAATTTTATTCGATATGTTTAACTGCTTAGTGGCACAACATATACTACACTATATCGAATAAATTAAGAATTTCATGAAATTGATTTTGTACTTACTGAAATTAACGAAAATATATAATATATTAACCATAGGTTGCGTGAATAACTTATGCAACTATAAAAAACATAAGTTACGTAATTATAAGCACAGTTTTACAACTATAAACATATGTCAAGTAATTATCATATAAGTTGCATTATCATCCGTATAAGTTGCATGATTACTCTACTTCTTAATCATATATGTTGTATGATTTTTGTACGTAATTATTTAAACTTATTCCTAATCATAGCGTTGACGAAACTAGCGCTCTCTGAACTAAACACGTCTTGTACTTAATTACAGCGTTATACGAAATTACCCCTCCCCTAAAATAATAAATGTATAGCCTCTTAGTAAATTTATTACGTTAGTAAGTTTTTTTTAACCTTAGCATTTTTAATCGTCCATATGTGTATTAATTACTTTTACAAGTAAAGTGATACGTAGGTGGGTATCATGGGATGATTGAAATCCAGCACACAGAGTGTGATGGTTGGACAAAGTGGGGACGTGGCTTTACATGATGATGACATGTGTCCCCTTCACTTGACTAAGACTTCACCGTTATCCAACCACATATATACGGTATAACAACACCTCATCAAGTCTTTTTGGACCACCCTCTTTGATTGATGTATCACTAATTCTTAAACAGAAAAATGTATATGATTAATATATGATAGGCTAAATGTATCCTTTTGTTTAAGTGAAATGTTTAGATAAGAAGATAGATTTGGTAGAATTTTGATAAGAATATTTTGTAAAAGTAATTAGACGGTACGTTTAGCAGAACACATGATTAAACATAGCTTTGTATGCTTATTTGTGGTTTAAATATTATAAAAATTTGATTGTGTAGGTTAAGTTGTTTTAATTTTTATAACAAGTACTTGATTTATCACTGGTTTTTATTGAAAAAAATACTGGATTTTAATCATCTAACTATTGATTATTGACAAATATTAGTTCTAACTTTTAGTTTTACCAGGATTAATAATATTTTTTGATTTTGTTACTAAAAACAGTTTCAGTTTAACTGTCATTTAACTCAGTTATGTCTCTCTCCCACCTCCCTAATGTATCACCGTCGTCATCATCCGCCAAATCACACCAACAATCAGGTCATAGAGAGCGAGCATGGCAATAGATCATGAATTAGATATGAGGAACTTGATCAACGGGTTGTAGATGTTAAGAACTTATGATTTATTTTAATTATTGGCGAGTATAGATGAGAGATGTTTTAGCTTTATATTATTATTATGTTGTATTTTCTATACATAATTGATTAATAATACTTAATTGATTGATAATACATAATACTTAATAATACTAATAATGAGGTTTTATTATTTTACATCCTTTGACGGTCTTTTCATCTATGGTGGAAAAGGAACCAGTGCGATTATGTTGATGGCCCCATGGCGGTACTAACAAATGAGCAATTTTGATGGCGGTACAAACAAATGAACGATGATCTTTTCTCCTTACAAATAAGTGATGAAGAGAGGGTTGTAAGAGGCTACGGTATTAACGAATAAGAAAGATAAGTGAGACTAGAAAGGGAGTTGGTCCCTCACTAGTCATGAAAGAGATGAGAATTGACTATAACAATAGCGAACAAAGAAGGTGGACGATTTTGAAGGGTTTTCATGTCGATATCTCATCAAATGATAATATTACTTTTGACTTATATGTAGAAAATCTTCCAACGTTTCTTGGTGAATGGTGATAAAAATTGATGAGAATGAAGCGTTAGTGATAAGTATTTAGAAGATCTTTTAGTGACAAGAATCAAACGGTTTATTATCAAACTTGTTACACTAACAATCAAAAACGTTACCCTTTAATAAAAAGTAAGATGTTTGGTAACATATTAATGGTCTTTAGACTTTTTATAATTTTTAAATGATTAAAATGTTACCCTTTGGTTAAAATATACTATTAAAATTTAACCTGTCAGAGCTAACTCCTACCATTTAGAGGTGATTATGAACCATTTAGAAAGTTAACAAAAATCCTCTAAGAATGAAATCCTTAAATTTAAAGGACAAAATATACATACATTTAATTTGATCAAAATTCATGATCACTTTTTCTACCAACTATACAATTATACGATCGTTAATAAACAATACCTCAATGGTACGTAACCAACAAATAAAATACACGATTAGACTTCTAAAACAATAATAACAACCCACTAATTGTGGCTATAAATCCTTTCTAAGATCAACCACCAACACGCTGACATTATCCGTAGTTTGTCTAGCCAACGCTAATTTCGTTAACAGTACCGACGCATCCCAACACGCCTTGTCGGAGCTCTCATCACGGGCCACATTGAACGGGCTACTAGTGGCCCGTGGTGGCGATGAAACTTCCTCCGACCTCAGGCACATGCGAGCCACACGGCACGCAACGTCGTTAGACACGACGTCCCATAGGCCGTCAGTTGCAATGATAAGGCACTCGTCATCCGCGGTACGTTCTGTTACAGTTACTTCTGGTTCGGGTATCACATACGGCTTCAAGTAGTTATCACCTGTTGATTTAATGTACAATTAGTGTTTGTTTAATCCATATCTAGTTAAATTAAATTAATATAAAACTTTATCAGTGATCTTGTAATTAAAGTTACAAGATCATTGAATTCGGTGCCGGGCCGACCCATATAAGTGTATAAAGACCAGACACCCGATTCAGATATGTTTCAAACATCCCGTGCTAGAAAAAATCTAGCACGGGACGAGAAAAAGATATCTGAACCGGGTGCATCAACTTCTTACACTACTGGACTGGGAACTTTTAGCTACAAGAAATAAGAATATACCGATAGCTCTTGACATGGCAAGAACGCCAAGAACTCTAGCACCATCCCAATATATAACACGACCACCAGCTTCTTCGATTCTCTCAAGTTCATCCGGTCGATCCGGCTACATTCAGAGATAAATTTGTCAGCGATTACAATCACACGCAATCTATCATAACGATTACGAGTTCGAGTTCGAGTTCGAGTTCGAGTTCGAGTTCGAATTCGAAGAAGTGATATAATAAACCATTAAATCGTACCTTATGATCCACCGATAGCGGAATAGCAACACCGTTGCGAGAAAGAACAGCTCGCGAATCGCCACAATTCGACACAACGATCTTATCATGAGCCACTACTGCAACAACAGCAGTAGATCCAACAGCATCACACTGAGGCGTTTGAAGCTCACATCTACAAATCGAGCTAGAAGCACTATTACTCCATTCGGTTACATCTTTATCCATTCGTTCGAAACTCTTCACCATCGTCTCCTTCCATTCGATCGATTTCTCACAGTTTTCAATCTCCTCCTTCACGATCTCGTGCATCCGGTCTTTACACTTCATTGCGACCTGAAAACAAATTAAACAACAACCGAAGGCGAAATTAGCATTCGGATTACACAATTGATTCTATGAATACAAATCATAGTGAAATATGATCAGATTGATTACATGTGAGCATCCATGACCATCGTAAACACCGTAAAAGTGTAGATCATCGGAATCCGGTGATTTCGTCTTGCAAAACGACGGTTTCGCCGCTATAGCGTCTTCTAGATCTCTTCTTCGTCCACACACAACTGTCGAACCGAATCTCGAATTCTCCGTACACGAACTCTCATCGTTAAAACTCTCCGGCGACGGCGACGGCGATGGTACGGTCGCCGGAGGTGAAACAATATCACCGGAATTACTCTCAATCGTCTCCAACTTCCTTCGTTTTACGTTAATCTCCGACGGAGGCATCACGGCGGTGGCGATTAACTTCAGCTGTTCAATCTCCATCCGCCGTCGCCGCCGCTGACCACCACCACCGCCGCTAGGTTCACTAGTCGACGGTGCGTTCGTCTCACCAACGACACCAAAACACATCCCCGCCATTTACTTCGAAGAATCCAAACAAATTCGATCAATTACTCTTCGAAATATGATTTATTCAAGTTAAAACTGAAGAAAATGTGATATGTTGTGACTTGATATATAATAATAATAATAATAAGGGTTGTGACTGTGAGAAGGTGAATGGGGGAAGATGATAATATACCTGCTGGAGGAGGAGGACCCTTTGGACATGTGTAGTCGGTATGACGTAAAAATCTAAAGTTTGTGGGATGATCTGGGCCGTTGATTTGGAAATGAGATCTTTTTGCTGGTGAAATCATAGGGGTACACGTGGGAGGGTGGTATGTTAGGGGGTACGTGGACCAATGAGAAGCTAACACGGTTCGTGGGGGCATGTTTTTTAGACGGATGTGGTCCTATACTGTGGACTCATGATCCAGTATTGAAACCGGTATATCGATACTATTGAATTGGACTATTAAATTTTATCGTTAATTGTTTTTAAAAATCCATAGTATTTAAATATTTACCATTTTATAATTTTAATAATTGGACCGAAAAGGGCGGCGATTGAATATTTTCATACGGGAGTATACCGGTTAAATGAATGATATTTTTATCGAAAATTATTAGTGATAAAAATAGTGTTACTGAATTTGTGATTCCTAATAAAGCTAAAGGTGAGAGTACACTCATTAAATGAATAATATGAGTTATTGTCGGTTGAGGATTAATATTTTAATGAAGTATTATAGGGGTAGATTTGGAGTTAGTTGTATCGGATACGAATTTTGAATATGAATTTGAACTCAAAAGCAAACCGAAAAAGCATATGTGAATATGAGTTCGGTTTGAATTCAAACTTCGGTTTGTTTTTGTTGTTTATCGTTGATTCATTTTATTATATGACCGGTAAATAGTAATTTAACAAAAGCATCAATCAAACCAGAAAAATAATATGAACTGATAAATCACAAAATATAAATAAAATAATCAGAAACTCTATAATCTAAAATCTAAAATGTAAAGAAAACTCAAAAAATCCAACTTACGATCGTAGGCTGATAAGTCACAACGACCTCGCAAGATAAAAACACCATGTGTACAACAAAGAATACGCGCCCCTTGAATTGACAGATTTGATATTTTATATACTAACACAATCTTATCAAACAATACAACCCGTATGCCTTTTTATCAATTCAAAAAAAAATGCCTAAGCATACGTATACCCATGCAACTTAGAAGTATACAAAACATCAACTAGCATACGAAAGAGTTGAACAAGTTGAGAGCATGTGGGACCATTTGTCAACGTAAATTGACGGCCTCTCGGAATATCAGAAGCCTTCAAAAGTGACTCTTCCAACAAGACACGTGGCTCATCTTCTGACGTGGATCATGCTTCATCTCCCTCCGTACACGTTTCTTCTTTCATTATTATTCTCTTTAATTAATTTAATTTAATTTAATTTTTGCCGTCCAATTCTCACACAATACACACACTCACACGTACATGATAATTCATGATACATGATTCATCTCCCTTATTTTGTTTTTTAAATTATTATACTGATTATTATATTTCTTATTTTAATATTTCTCTGAAAAGTCCGATCTTTAATCAGTGCACCATGAGTTTTGTACAATATTTTTCTTCAAGTGTCATGTATAGTTTAATAATACGTTTTCGAGTTATATATATTATCCTTGTGGTTATTAATTTTTTTTATTTTTTTAAATAATCAATCTATCTTTTGCAATTACACCAAACTTTTGAGTAGAAATTTTATTCCTTAAGTCTATATTCTCTATTTTACTTTCTTGATTATTTTTTTTCATTGTGGCTGTCTTTTTATATGCTTTCTTTTTATGTTTATACATAAGATATTATTATCATTAATATTCATGTTGTAATTATAAGCAAATACATAATCATACATGGTACGCACCAACCATCACCTACCACCGGCCATTGTTTGCTTCATCTGCTCATGTCACCGTCGGTCACTTTATTGCATCGAAAATTAGCCACCATCGAGAGTTCGTAACAACCAAACTTTTTTGTTATGTGTTAGGGTATTAATATACAGACACTATACATTTTAAATCGACACTACTTATACGTTTCGTGTAGTATCATATGCGTCGTATAAGGTTTATGACATCGAAAACGATGAAAATCCAGTAGATTGTTAGAGAGTTATATGTCACATATATTTTTATAAAATCCATTATACAACACATATAGGGCATACTACGCGTATATCAAATTTCGACACCGACTACAAGAAAAAACTCAAAAAACTGTTTGAGGGTTATATACTTATATAACAGGAATATACGACTAGACCGATACTATATTGCCCGTATAAAAATTTATGATGTTGATATATGCGTACTTGTTCAAGAGATAAAATAATTATATTATTTTTAACTCTATTATCTAAATAGTTTCATTTTTAAATATTTGTTTTAAGATTTTCATAAAAAAGTCATTGTTTATAATAATCTTGTTTATTAAAAACTTAAGTTTCTAATTATTCTGATTGTTTTAATAAACTACTTTTAGAAGATTCCGTATTTTTTTAATTATTCAAAAAAAGAACTGATTTAAAATATTTTGTTTCAAAAGTTTTAATGTTTTAGAAAATACATGAATTTTAATTTTATTGATAAAATTTATTTTTAAAAACATAGTTTGATTTTAAAAAAATATAGATAAGAGAGAAAAATATATCAATTAACCAAATTAATTTTTATGAAGAGAGATAAATTATTTGAGTGTTTAAATTACTTTAATACCCTTTTGAATTAAAAAAATGAGGAATTTTAGAAGAATAACAAGTGTCAAAAAGGTGGTAGATGATAAGTGGCAAAAGAAACATTTTTTAATTAGTATCTATAAATATCAAAAAATTACGTCGTTTCATATGAAAACAAATGAATGTAGAATAGTTGAACATAAAAATGAAGAAAAAGTATCAACTAATAAAGAAAATTGATAAAATCTACAAAAGTATGTAACGATGATGCGTAACTGATACAATGAACAATTAAACTTAAAACTCATTGTTAATAAAAAATATACTTTTTTATGTAGTGATATTTAAAGTTATAAAAGATAAGTAAAAGTCATAGCAATGAAATATTATTAAAAAATATTATAAAAAATATGAATAATGTCATGAATTTTAAAATTAATTAAGAGTAAAATATTATTTCAAAAGAAAATATCACAGAAACTTTTATTTTAATAAAACGAAATTTGTTAAAAGTAATATTAAAATAATAACTTAATCATTTTTGTTAAATAACAGTATCTTATAAAAGATGTTGAACAAATTCAAAGTAATAATTTATCGTAAATATAATATTTATTGTGATTGATATGAGTTAATAGTTTCCAAATTTATGTAACTTATGATTAGAGGATATAATAATATTTGACAATGCACATGTGGCGCTTACGTGAATGTGCTAAAAAGACGTTATGTGTACCCATAATTAATTTTTTATTATATGTTATAGAAGATTATATATTATAGATTATAGATAATTCATAAAATATATTTATGTTGTAAATCAATAAATTTCGAGGCAAAGTACCAATTCAAGCCCTAATTATATTTTAACCAAGACATCTAGTTTTTTTCCGTCGTTCGAGAAAAAATATAGTTTTTTTTCCTTTCAAACAACTGTATTCGTATAATATGAAATCAACTATTCATTCAAATAAACTATTTCAGGTCTACTATTCAACGAATCAACTATAAAGCAAATAACTAACTAATAGCTAGTTAAACTAATCAGGTCTTGAATCAAGTATTTTAGATAGCAACTTAGAACACTTTT